>JAEQML010081283.1:0-11268 GCA_016904865.1 Pissodes strobi
TCAAGAAGAAATGAGATACAATATAGTTAATGTTGAAACGAAGACATGGAAAAAACGTTTTCCATGTCTTCAGCGGGGTTTGCAAACAAATATGGACACTTCCTTTGCAATTATATGTCCAACAGCTGTACTTTATAACATAGGCTTGAGGGAAAATGTTCATGATATTCAGGACAACATTCATGAATTGATACATTTCAGAAATATTATTGATGCCGAACGTGGATTAAATTTTCGGAGACATTTCATCCAACTACATTTTGCACAGCAGATCTATTAAAATGTGTATACTTATATTTTTAAAGCGTTTTACATTTTGTCATGGCCAAAGGAATCTCCTTGGTTATTATTTTCATATGTACTATACATACGTGCTTTCCATTTGTTAAGTTACATTAGTGTGTATTATTACATTATTATGTTAGATAATAATAATAACAATAGTGTTTGAATATTCTTTATTTTTAAGTTACCCACTTATTAATATTAATTTGTATTTGTATTTGTACATTTGTTTTTTGTTATTTTTGCTTTACGATAAATAAGGGTTTTTCACTCATTATGACCAGACAGCTCACTGAGTGTGTTTTAAATGATCACACGGAGTGTTGCATAGTTATAGAAATTATATACATATTGTAAGAAACTATTAAATCCTTTAATGATATATTAATAATATTAACCAGCCAGTTCAATATAAAATAAAGTTTAAAGTAATGTCCACACCAAAGGTGAGCAAATATAGATTGTAACAACAACAAACACCCATAAAAAATATGAACAATACCATCATCTAAACTACTAACAATATACGACTGAAACATTTATAACTAAAAAGCGCTTGGTACACTAAAAATATAAATGCATATAATAAACTTAATGACCTTTGGAAAACATCTGAAAAATGAAAAAATCAACATAAATATGGACCTAGCATGTAGCAAATTAGATTACATCTTTTTAAAAATGCGCCACATTTAGTGAAGCTAGTTCAGCTTCATCAGCAGCTCTTTGGTGGTCGAAAACTGCTCTCTGATGCTCGAGAACTGCTCTCTGAAGATCTCTGGCCTCCTGTAAAACCTCACTACGCTGAGTCGCTTTGCTCCTTCACCCTCAGTACCCCTTCTTCAGCAATTTGTTTCAGAAGCTTCCGAAATACACTCCAGCACTGGGTCAGGCTTTATGATTTTTGCGGGTCCTCCCCCTGTTGTCAACATATCAGGATGCAGTGCTGTTGTTTCTTTTCGTTTCCTGTCAGAAAACTGAACCATAGTTTAATGTTATAAAACATAATATAATTGAAGTACCTTTATTCCAAGTTATTCCACAACTTACGCAGCTGTTGCAAGGTTCCTGGAGTATTAACCTCGGGCTGGGAATTACAGTTTGTAGTCATACTTTCCCAGGCCCGATTTTTCTCTGCCACCGTCGCGCCGTCTGTCTTCTTGTTCTCCGCTATTCCATTCTCCTTCACGAACTGAGTCAGAAGCACTTTTTCTTTTATGGAATACACTGCAGTTCTGCAGTTATTAATAATAAGAAATGCTATTAATAGATGTTTCCGTTTTCACTTACCTTGAAAACAATATATAGAAATTATTAAAAATCAAAAAATTATCACCTTTATAACCACACAATTGAAGAGATATTAAAAATTGAGTTTTCTTTTAACTTTTTTTTCTCAACTTTTGCCCTCGGTTTCGACACAGGATTGTAGGGGGTCGATCAGAACATTGGGGATACTTACCTTTCCATCATTGTTTGTTTTCGAAAACTTACTCAATATGAAAATAAAATCAAATGTTGAGACACCTCAGGACATACATGGTTATCTTACCAGACGCAGGATGGATGCGGTTATGCCTCATAACAGGTTAAAGAGATACCAAACTGGGCTTACGTACCTACTGAGCTGTAAGGTTCTGGAATAATCTCATGTTAGGGATGAGATTGTTCCCGTTCTTTAACATTAAATGAGAAATTTAAGATTTGTCGAGTAATAATAATAATAATTTTATATTGCCAAATTTTGCGTCACACCATGCAAGTTTAATTTAGCATGAATAAATAATAATAATAATAATAATTATTATTATTATTATTATATTTGTTTTGGATCCATGTCACTGGTTTTTTCGCAAATTCTGTGGCAGGTCCAGAAACACACCTCACTTTTTTAATTATTATTTCACCAAGGTACGACCCTACTGTTTTTTTCACGTTGAGTGGAAAGTTTTCGTAATAGGCCGACACTACTACGGTTCTAATTTCTGGTGCAGCAATCTCAATTTGATCACGATTGATTATTGTGGCCGCACTGCAGATGCATTTAAACGGTTCTTGTTTATATCAGTCCCAGTCAGTGCATTTTGCATCAAGATACTGTATCTAGATCCTACCTCAATATTAAACTGAACTGGCTTGTAATCCAAACAGGATGGTTTAAACGGGATCACCCAGTATCCTGTGCAACAATATATCCCAAAAGCTCATCAACAATCTTGCATGCATATAAATGGATACATCAACAAAAGAATTGAAAGTTTCTTAGGCCCGCGGTAATAATAACATTTCTCCACAGATTTTTGTTCTTACTCGAAGGAACGCACTACGTAATGAGTTCAGCTTTATAAACTGGCAAATTTTAGTTACTTAATTTTATTTCTTGGTGTCATCTATAACATTCTAAATATAATTTCGCTGTTAAGGAAAATTATCTGTCTCCGTTTTTATGATGAAGCAAAGCTTCCAATGCTAGGTATATAATTTTCGTTCGTTTGTACTCTGATATATTTTCACCTCGTCATTAAAATTACATATTCATTAACCAAATTTAAAATGTTTTTTACTAACTTACCTGAAGTTTGATTAAGAGCTATTGGAGATATGGCAGATTTACTTCTAGTGAGATCGAAATGTGTATTTTTTTCCGGTGAAGAAGGTGTTGATGATGAATCTGTAATAAGATTAGAATTTAAATTACATTTTAAATGACAATTAAAGATATTGAAAAAATATATTGCTAGTTTTTTTTTGTAAAAAAACATTTCCTTATACAACGTTTTCTGAAGCTTTGTAATTTAACAGATCTTTTATTAACTGATTTTTTAAACATAACACATCTCATGAAAGGTGGGAAAGCATCTTCAAATAATCATCTTATGTGTTTTAAAGTATTTAAAATTGTTTTGAAAATATTAGAATTTAAATTACATTTTACAGACAATTAAAGATATTTCAAAAACATACTGCGTTCTTTTTTTGTAAAAAATCAGTTCCTTATTAAACGTTTTTACTGAAGCTTTGTAATTTAATAAATTTTATATAAAAAGACATTTAACTGATTTTTTTAATTAATTTTTTAAATCTAATTAATCTCATGAAGAAAAGATTTAGAAAAATCGAAAGCTCGGAAAGCATCTCCAAATAACCATCTTACACATTTTAAAGTATTCAGCATTGTTTTGAGTTTATTTAAATATGTGGATATTCTTAAAATCCAAATATTTAAACGGCATTCAATTTTCAATTATAAAATTTAATTCCGTTTCGGTGCCAGAATACCAGAGCATTGTCGAGGATCTATAGATAAAGCAGGACGACAATATACTATTTGTCTGTTCTGTTACTTGTCTCTTAATGATAGTAATGCCTACGTACGTTTTTCATTAAAACTCACTATTTTGCCTACTGGAAAAAATCATATATTATGTAGTATTAATTTGCAATAACTTTAATACTCCAACGACGTAGTGTGTATATGTTGAAGATGGTAATTAGGTCGAGCTACTAGTTATTGCTAGATACTTTTTCGTCTCAAAATGTATTACAATTTAGTCACATTTTTAAACAACAATAAGTTGCTTGACTTAATATTATCAAAGACAATTATACTACGAATAGACATTCCATCAGGCGGTTTCATCAAGTCCCCGCAGCGATCGCTCGAATCTGTGTGAATCGTAATATTTTCGAGGCATGCGGCGAGTTAGCAGCAATATTTGACGCAGCGTTGCCAATGCGGCACGTGAATTCCAACTTGATTGGAAATGCATAATATCTTAGGACTGTTGGAAATTTGGGCGCAAGACAAAAATAACAAAATGGGTAACTACTATCGACCTGTGCAGGTACAGATCCATGATAGTTACTCAATTTCAAATGTAACCGCACTGTTTAGACCTATAATCAAAACAATTACATTTTAAACTGTTTTAAACTGCCTATGTATTTGGGGAAACTCATAACAGTCATTGAAAAAAATACATTTTTTTATAGATAAACTAAATTGAACAAAAATTATGCTGCACGCAAAGGTGCATAACTATCAATATCTAAAATGCGAAATAAACTGAAAATAAATACAGGAACAATTAAGTATTTAAACTCGTATTACCTTAGGTAGATGTATTTATGATGGTCACAAAAAAATTAGGGCATTCGGAGTCGTCTTGAAAAATATAAGTGTGGATTAAGAACTATTTTTTCGGGTATTTTAAAATATATCACTTACATGTTGAATTATATGGTGACATTAGTCTATTTTTTTAAATATCTATATTTCATATCCTTCGGTAAAAATAAAAAATCAATTTCAATGACAAGATTCTTGGAAAGTGAATTAAGAAAAATCATTGCGAATTATAAAGAATAGATCCAAAATACAGTTCTTCTAGTGGAAAAAAATTGCAACATGTTTTAATTAGATTCGGACATAGAAAGTAAGACCAAGCGACGATAAGGGCTATCCAGAAGAAATGCTGCTTTAAATTTTCTTGTTCGTACTTAAATACATACAATACATTTTTTAATAAGGAAACTAAACATTGCATTTGAAATATCTTTTTGTACATAAATGTGTCAAAATTTTTCATTGAGAAAGATTTTATGTGTTTGTCATAATATTATTAAGGTATGTCTAACACTCAATTCTTTCTCATATTTAATTCATTAGATAATAGCAAAGACAATTATTCGTAGTATAATTGTCTTTGATATAAACCTAGAATGTCTCAGTTTGTTTGGGATGACCGTACATATTGAGTTTTAATAAATAAATCAATCTGATAATGTATATCACATTTAAATAAATACATAAAATTATAAAACATTCTACAGCTAAATTTTCAAATATGAGCAAATTTCAAAGAACGTCACGTCCTGCTATAAGCATTAATAAGCAAGATGTTTGACAGCCATGTCATTTCGTATTGCTTATCATAAATATGAAGGTGATTACACCCCTACCTATCTCGCCTGTTTTGAGGTACATCCAAAAGACTTAAAAGCTAAAATAATCTATAGTATGTTTCAAAAACAATATTAAAAACAATGGAGCATTACCTGTTAAAAAATCAGACTTAAGAGGGAGGATCACCCGGTCAAATGCGATAAACGGAGAATCGAATTACAATCAAGCCGCTCAACAAAAAAATATGAAAATTTGGGACTACATTTTTATCTATTAATCTTTGGTGCATAGATATTCTTATTTCTGAAAAATTTCAGGAAAGATTAATATTATTAATTAATGTATTAAATGCTCATAATATTTTTTTCTTGAGCGGTGTAGTTGTAAGTCGATTGCCCGTTTATCGAATTTGATCGGGTGGTCTCCCTTTTAAATTCATATGTTTTCTAGGGTGCCTTATTTACTTTTTTCGAATCCTATGTCAAATTTAATATACTTTGCAACTAGTAATGTAGAATTCTAAGAGATAAAGCATGCACACATTATAGTGTAACAAGAAAGTGAATAAGCAATTATTACAACCCGAAAAAATGCATTTGATATTTCATGTCAAAATAAATATAAGATGTATAAATAATGGAGAAACTGGGTAAGTATATTATGACCTTGTCTACATCATTTTTTTTCAATTTCAATTTTAAAAAATTCCAAATGTTGCCCGCGTTCTGACTAACATTGCAAAATGGCGAAAAAAACTACAGTTGAAACTTTTTTTCAGAAGGTCCTCTAATATTTACACTAGAATCTAAAAATTTAAAACATGATCGGTTTTCAATATTAGGTTGGCATGTATACGGAGTGATCACGTGAAAGCAGATCCCTATTCATCTTAATTAAAAGACAGGCCTTGATTGACAGGGTGAGTTTTAAATGGCCAAACCGATGACGATTTTTCTGCTGGAGTATTGAGCAAATAAGGAAAATAGTTTTGATCCATAATAAGTTATCTATTTAAGATGACTGAGCCATTATACTATAACAAAAGAGTAGGAATATTTATAAAGAGGGAACAGCCGGCGTTTGTTGTTTGATGTTGGCAAAGTACTTTTAATTATCTCGTCCCTTGAAAAGGGACGTGAAAAGTGAAATCCCTATTGGGCTAAAATTACGATGATTTGAGCCAAATCTTTTTTTTTATCTTAGTTGGATAGGTTTTTTTTTAATTTCTGAAGAAAACAACGACATATTTTATATGGTTATCTCAAAAATACTAGAACTTCAAGGTGAAATAACTTAGGTCCTGATATTCATTTTATGTGACAGGAAATCCTGGCGGTTTTTTGTCATTTTTTAAATGTAACCTTTAAGATAACTCAGAATAAAGCCTGTGGGTGGATGTCAAAATATAACTAGACACCTTGTATGTAGTGTCGTGTGCATTAATAAAAATTCATAAATACGCTGTAGAATGTAATAGAACAGGTATGTTATTTTAATAGCTTTTTGCAATCACATATTTTTAACACCGATATAATTCATTAAAGTTAACAAGCGAGGAAAAAAATATGATAATACTATAACATTTTAATATTTAGTCGTAGCTCCATTTCTGACCAAAAATTCGTTGATTCTGATATAAATTTCTAAAACGGTAAAGGTCAAGATCTTGGCTTAAATCATGCAATATATTCCAGTTTCCAAATCATCCTTGCCGTCTGGATGAAAATTTAATTTATGTATTTTTTTCACAACCAGGCTCCAAACGTTTTATAAAACATTGATATCCGGAAATTGTTCAATCCATTCAATCCAATATAGAATTTCAATATCGTTATTTATTTGCAAACCATGCAGTAAGAATACCAGCATTATGTGTAGGACAATAATTGTCTCGCGGATATATAAAATTATTTTGGGGAAATGTTCCATTACGCTGGGTAGCATAACATTTTCTAAAATATTACGATATACTCTAACACTAAGTCTTTCATTAATACTGCACCACATCCCAAGTTCTTCAATGCTAAGCCATGGCCATGAATTAATAGAAAAATGTCCAGGTCTATTATAAATAAATAAATATACTCTAAATTATCCATTACAGATTGACTGAAAAACCTTTTCATCCCTAAAGACAGACTTAGATATTCCAATTCTCTCTCAGCAAATTATTTTGCGCAAAAATAACTGTTCCTTGTTTGTGATCAATCAGCTTAATTTTAAGGGAACATTTTTCTATCCTGCAATAAGCGGTACTTCGAGGTGCAGGAAAATTAGTCGTTTCAACAATCTTTTTGCTGTACTAAATGGATGTTTTTGCAATTAGCGTATTGTTCTGTTCATTAGAGGTGATTCTTGGTCTTCCGGTAGCTTTAAGTTTTTGAAAACGTCTAGCAGTTTCCTATTGTTAGGTAAACAATTACCACATGACAGGTCATCAGCACAGTTTACACACAAAAAATTTTGTCCAAACGGATTAATGCATACGACTACTATATATGGCCACGTAAAAATATATACAAAACATTTTAAAAAATCGACAAAGTTATTAATTCAGTATAAAATTAAGGCCCATATACATAGTTACTTACGTTATTGGTTTTTTAGATTTTTCACTTTTTGGTTTTTGCTATACGAATTTTTGATAGTCCCATGCCACTTACAAAATTTAAATAAATTTGTGGTTACCAAATGTTCAATAAGGAAGACTTTGTGCTCATAGCATTTATCATTTTTGTTGTCTAACCAGCGAGCGTTGCGACTCAAAAGCTTATTTTTTAGTTTCAACCCTACGAATTCCCGATCTTTAAGGATATCAAAATATTTCCTAAAGAGCAGGTAGGAACGCTGGACTACTTGAGCAGTTTCTTCTGAAGGGACAATTAAAGATAAGCCACTTTTCCCACCATAATTTTTTTGCAAAATAAATATTTGCTTGGGATCGTTCAAACTAATTTCAGTTACATTATTATGTGCTAAAATTTTACAGTCTGTGCATTGGAATTTATCCCTAGCTTTTTTAAGGAGATATCCCGCATAATAATTCATGGCACACTCTTCTAATGAACTGATTCCTAATATAGATTGCACTTTTTCTTCAGGAGTTTTTTTCTCGCCCTTTTCAATGCATTCTTCATTCTCCACTTCAGAAGTGTTTTTATTATCAGTAAAATCTGTTGTTTTAACTATTTTAGATTTTAGCAATTCGGACAGTATTATTTGCTGATCGTTGTCATGTTCACAGTTCGATGCTTTTGATGGTTTAATAAGTCCAGTAATTGTTTGGATTCTAAACGACATACGAAGAACTCTTGCCGAAGGGTTCAAATTCCATCCTCCATGCTGTCTGATTTTTGAGAAAAAATTTTCCAAGAAGTCTTGGTTTAATCTTTTAGTGAGGATGAAGCAACTAACTTTTTTTTCTTCCTCGAATAAATCAAGAATCCCGTTAATAGTTTGTACCATTCCGTCGAAGCATGGTGGCCTAGATTCTCGTCCAGCTATTTTAGTTATAGAGTTAACTATATTTTTACCTTTATGGAGAATTTCTAAAACCTGAAAATTTTTATCACTGAGTCCACAACGAAATGGATTTTTGTCATCCAAACGCTCACTGTTCAAAGCACCGAAAAGGTTATTCATTGTTAAAATGAAATCAGCAGTGTTAAGTCCTGTCTTGTCGATTTGTCTATTTTGTGCACAAGATCGAATAGCCGCTGCCATTGCTCGTGAGAAGATTTGTAGAGCAAGTTTGCAGGACATTTTCTCAAAAGAGTTCGGATTTAGGTGCTTATCACTTAATTTTGGAAGTGCTCTTGCAGATGAAGATGCCTTATCGATTTCATACGTTTGCTTGATAATATTGAAGTTAAAAATTCGTTCTTCAAATTTAAATAGTCCAGTCATTAAATTATTTGGAACACTCTTAAATAAGTGGGGCACATCAAATATACCAAAAATTTTTGTATTCTTGGAGTAAAAGAAAGGACTGTTTTTTGTAATTCCTAGAAGCTTTAGTGCACCTCTATTATTACTACACTGATCACATACCATGACTCTAGGATCAAAACCTATTTCCTTAATATTTTCTAAATTATATAAAATCAATTGTTTTAAATTTTCTTGACATATAGGACCTTGAGAAAAAAAAATGAGATGGGAAGTTTCCAGTTTTTATAAAGACCCCGTAATGAAAAAACCACAGCATGTGTCGCTTTTCTTTTCGTTCGGCCTAAAGGACCCAACTCTTCAAATCCCTCAACTAAATCTAATTTTTTGTTGTATTCTAAAAATGATTTTATACTAATTTCATCAAATGCCATTACACTTTTTTTTTCGTTTTGAGTCATTGTCTTACATTTCAATTTTAAAATATTTTTTATACCCTCATCGAACCCAGTTTTAAATAAATTTCGGCTTACC
Organism: Pissodes strobi; assembly: GCA_016904865.1. Lineage (NCBI taxonomy): Eukaryota > Metazoa > Arthropoda > Insecta > Coleoptera > Curculionidae > Pissodes > Pissodes strobi. Next base: position 9,614 of record JAEQML010081283.1, read on the forward strand.
CATCTTCTAATACTCGATACTGAAGGCAATATTATTCCTTGCCTTCGCAAAAAATAATACGTAGATTGAGATTTGTAATATAATGATATACAGAATTCCCTTTCTTTTAAGTTCCAGTGCTTTTTTGGTTTGCCTTTTATCTGCATTAATACAAAAGTTTTAGCCACATTTGATAGGCAAGATAAGAGTGGTAATATGTGTAAAATCCCTATATTTTGTTGTATTTTTTGTTTTAATGCGCTTGTCCGCTTTTTATAATACTTTAATTTTGATGCTTGCAGGCGTATTCGCTGCTTCAATTTAATTTTGCGAGGTGTAATTGCATAGTCAGGAAGCTGCAATATACCGTCTACCAGTTTAGATTCTTTATTTTTTAAAACTTCATCAAACTTCATTTTCTTTATGGGCGTAGACATTGAGTCAAGTGTTGCACAAAGGAGATGATGATTCCTTTCAGAGTATGTCTTAACTGGTGTTTGAACTTTAACACATTCACTATTGTCAAAATATCTTTCTGGAACTGCATCACTTTTTAGTCGATGCCGTTTTAGTGTCCAAAAATTGTCTTCTCTAAAGTGCTTCTCACAGATCAATTTATTTTTTAAATCGCTAGGATTTAATCCTGTTAAGCTCAAATTTCCTAAAAACAAATGTTCGAAAATTAAAACATTCTTGCTTTTTGACGTGTACAGGGTGTTTCAAATTAAATGCTCATCATTGCGATTTCACGGTAAGGGATAAAGGGGTACTATAAATTCGTTGAAGTTTTGTATTTTAAAGCATAGGAAGATATAGAGAAATATAAAAAATCCCGAGTCGTTCGGATGAAATCCGAGGAAAAAAACGAAATTAAACCTTTTCATTTTTATTTTTTTTGGCTTTATCTAGAGAGATAAATAATAGAGATATAAATAAATAAGAAAATAAATAAAGAAAATAAATAATAATTCATTGCAGTTTTTTCCTTTACATGATGGCGTTGTCAGAATTTCCATCCATTCATTTCGTCTTTCGGACCTCATCATTAACTTTCTTAATTCAAATCCTGACGATACCTGGATTTCTTTTTCTATTTTTTAGAAGCTTCTTTCGTTTTGATTGCAATGAGACATAACGCAATACATGTATTCAATATTAACAATAATAATAATCAGTAGAAGAAAGGAAAACATAATTAAGTTGGTCATTACTTGCTGTTTATTACTTCGTAGACATTATTATAAAAAAGGTTATAATAAAGAAAAAAAATTCCCTTTTTCCAGTTCACAAAAACGTGATACGTTTCAAAAATAATCAATGTCACGATTTGAATTACGGAAGTTGATTGAATGTCGGATCGCAATTCTGAAAACGCCACCTTGCAGAGGGACAAAATTACAATGAAGAGGTATTTTTAATATTTCATCATCTCTCTATACAGTTAAGAAAAATAGAAACAAAAACATTTAATTTCGATTTTTTCGGATTTCATCGGAACGACCCGGATTTTTCTCCACGACATCTTACTAAGCTTTAAAATGCGTAACTTTGCCCAATTTAAAGTCCCCTTCTATCTCTTGTCGTTTCCGAAATTTCAACAATGATCATTTAATTTGAAACACCCTGTACAGGGTGGCTCGAATTCGTGTCTATGTATGGGGAACTCGAAAACCGTA
>JAEQML010081284.1:0-11267 GCA_016904865.1 Pissodes strobi
AAAATATCAAATCCGGAATTCCCCTAACCTAACATAGTGTTTCTAGCTCGCCCCAGCAGCAGCGCCACGCGCCACGAAAAATGTGAAAACAAAATGGGGAATTCCCCGATCGTCAATGCTCACCCGCGCTGCCAACGTACCGCGACAAAATATGTAGAAACCAATGGATGCGTTCTAAAATGAATAGAGATGTGCAATTACCGGTATTTTGATTGACGGTTTTTTGACGGTCATAATACGTAAAATTACTCGTCACGGGTAACGTGTACATCTCTAAAAATTAATCAACATCTTTTTGTTTAGGTTGGTTGAAATGCTTAACGATTAACTTGAAATTGTATTATGGGCTATAGTTGTGTCACTTTGGATTTTAAGCAGAAGCAAAATATACTTTTCAAATAAAATAAAATACTCAGGTACAATGTAAAAAAATATTTTTGAGCTCGCGGCCTCTTGCGCCGGGGCCCTCTTGGGTCGGGGGCCCGTGGCATTTTGCCAGCCCTGCCACCCTATTGTTACGCCACTGGGGAAAGCTTGTTAAATGTAAGTAGTAGCTCGGAAGAATAATACAACTTTTTCTATAATTTTTCATACTCTTTTTTGTCAAATATGGAAAAACTAACTACTTGAAATCGAGAGTTCACCGTATAATTAGACGATGCAATTTTGTATCACAGTCTAAATCACGGTGTAGGGAATTGGAAATAGGCAAGAAATATATCAATTTGATTTAAATTGTATGTAAAGAGAATTCACGGCTTAACTCCAGGTGCCAGAGGAAAAAATCCAAGGCTAGCAGATCTTCCAGAAGATTCCCGTTGGATATATGGCCATAGGTAGATTATGTAATCTACACTCAGTTCCAAAAAAAATGACGCACCTAGTTTTGGTTGCAACTTTGAAGAAGATAAAGGATTTACATGCCAACAAATTAAAAATAAATAAAATCGGTCCTTTCGGTCAGAAATGACAAAGCTTCAAAGTTGCAACCGAAATTAGGCGCGTCACGTTTTTTCTGAAACTGAGTGTATTTATATTAGAAATATGTTTACCGATAATAATAATAATAATAATATATTTCCCACTTTCAGTATTTAGTACAAAAAAAGCAAATACTGTAATATTATTATAAGATTTATGAGAAATTATTTTGGGAACTGAAGCTTTATGTAATTCACTAAGAAGATTGGCATACTCAAATCGGTGGAACCCATTTTCGATTTAATTTATATTTTCTAATCTTCATTATATTCACAAGTAAAACCAACCATAAGCCAAGACGTAAATAAACAAATTTAAATCCTGTCATTATATTGATGCAAAAGAAGTGGCATACAATAGCATTACGGTATTGACCTCGTTAACCTACGTTATATAGCGGAATACGGTAACGATATTAGCGTTAACGTGACAACTTTGACACTTTCGCTGCATAAAAACTCTCTGTTGTGTTAAATTTAATTCTTATTCTATTGCTTGTTTTTTTGTAGTTTATCTTCGGTTAAGCTATAATCTGTTTAGAAATACAAATTTCATTCCAAAAACCTTAATTAATGTTTAGAACCTTCCAAAATAAGCCAAACCGTTTTTTAATTACGGCAATCCAACGTAACGCTAAAATACCAGACGCACTTTTTGCTGAGTACTTTACAGTATTAATTGATGAACAGACGAAATAGTTTCGAGATATTAACCTGTGCTTTAACTTGGCAATTTTTAAAGCAAAATAAACATTATTACCCATTTGGCACTCAATCACTTACCCTGCTTTATTGTTACCTGCGCTTTCATTTATTGTTGATCCTGTATAATGGGCAAATCTGAGACTCCTAGAGTGCCCCGGAAAATTTTAGGTTAAATCACCTTCCAATGCCATATCACTTTCTTCTCCAGCGCCTTATTCTGGAAATAATACAAAAATAACCAATTATGGATAAAAATTGTCAAGGCGTCACATTTAATTGTACAGAGTGATCGCGTACCTATAACGTTACCCCCCTTTGTTGACCCCTCCTTTTATTTTTCGCACTAACATGGCAAAAGTAGAGATTTATGTAAACTATTTGCGATATCTCTTCATATACCGCAAAAGGGGGCCGAATCGGATAACTAAAGTGTAAATAAGAACGAAAGTCGGTAAAATGTTTTAAACGTTTATTATGTTTTTTGGGCTCGGTCTACAAAATGGAACCAGCTGTGAAAATACCCAGAAATACGTGTTCTTTCGATTGGCAACATTGAAAACTTAGTCAATTGTCACGCCATCAATTGTCAGCTGTCAAAAATCAGCTGCTAAAACCACGGTATTTTGTTACTGAAAAAACTTTGATGGGTTAACGTGGAAAATGTAAGTGAAAACACTTGAAATTTGGTACATTGGTAGTCCAATTGGTCCTATTTGATAATATGATTTTGGTTTTAAAAAATAATTGTTATTTTGTGACATGGTTTTTTTTTTATAAAAAGGTGCATATTTTTAGGTAAACGGGCGAATAAGAACACATCATTATGAGGACGTATAAAAGCCAAAGTCGCAAACAATATAAGAAACACAGCAAGGAAAAAATAGCTCAAGCTGAAAGACTTCATAATTTGTCATACAGAGAGGCATCCAAGAGGTATATTCCAGCCACAGTTATCTTTAGGCATTCCAAAGGTCATGTAAACAGTGAAAGTGGCCAGACTGTTCTCAGAGAGGAAGAGGAATGCGCACTGATTTAAAAACTAAACACTTGTTCGGAATGGGGTATCCAATGGGCCCATATGATTTGAGGCTGATTACTAAAAACTATTTAGACAAGCTAGGAAGAGCGGAACGGCGCTTCAAAAACAGCTTGCCCGGTCCAGACTTCATTTACAGCTTTTTGAAAAGAAACAAGGCTCGCATTTCCCTTCGGTTCTGTGAAAATATAAAACGAGCCAGGGTAAATGTTTCCAGTAACATCGTTGATCAATATTTTAACAACCTGGAAGAATGTTTACGAGATGTCCCAGCTAGCAATATTATTAACTATGATGAGACAAATTAAGCTGACGATGTTGGCCAGTTTTAAAATCCAAAAATAAAAAAATCCCAGTTCACAGGAAATATTTTTTAGGAGAAAGAAAAGTCATTACACGCAGGTGATGTAAACACCCGGAAAGAGTGATCAATACAACAAACAGTTCTGCGTCTATAATATTTGCTGCCTCTGGCGATGGCAAATTACTGCCACATTATGTGGTTTATAAAGCGGAACACATTTATTCTTCCTGGGGAGTAGGAGGTCCTCGAAGAACCCGATATAATCGAACTGCGGTTGCGGTTTCATATTTAAACAAACTCGAGGGGCGTAAAATTTTAATTAGTGATAATTTAGCATCTCACCTTTCTATAGACCTTGTGAAATCTTTAAAAGAACATAACATAGAAAAGATCTTTATCCCAGTGAATTCAACGCATTTAACTCAGCCACTGGATTTAGCATTCCTTAGGCCTCTCAAGATTGCTTGGAGGCAGAAAACTGATGGGAGGAAGGAAGCATCAATCCTCAAGTCAATATTTCCAACATTGTTAAAATAACTAGTGGATTCGATAACTCCAAATTCTTCCAAGAACTTCCTTTCAGGGTTTAAAAAAGCAGGCATTGAGCCTTTAAACAGAGACGAGGTCTGAAACTGATTTGCCCCCAGACCATACAATGGAGAAAGATGTAGTAGAAGCTGTGAATGACTCTTTTATAGATCTCTTGAAAGACATTCGATACAGTGATACAGGAAAAACGACCAGACCTCGAGCATCAAAATTCAATGTAGCTCCAGGGAAAAGTGTAGCCTTCGACTCTGACTCAAGTCACAATCTGTGATTAAAGACAAATATGTGATACCAGCGTCTTCTGATACTGACGATGATGACATCATGAGTCATAAGTCTAGTGATGATGAAGACGAATTTCCAGTCATAACATTTAAAAAAAGTGATAAGATTCACCCCAGTTATAATAATAATGGTGACAATAATAACAATGGTGATATTAACATAGGAGATTTTGTATTAGTTAGGTTCTTAGTTGTAAAAAAAAGTGCAGATATCAAACAGAGAGTTTATGGTTGAAAAGTAACATTAGTGAATGATGATATTCTAGAGACAACTTTTTTGCGAAAAAAGCCAACTTCTAAAGAAAAAATAGGATCAAATACACTACTTTTGTTGACTGGTTGCTATGATGTTAACAAAATTGTTCAATGTCAAGGCCCACTAGCAAAAATTGCGACATCGATTTGAATGAGATTTCTACTAATAAAGACGTCAAAAATGACTAGATGACCGCGCAACTGCTGATCGGGACCAGAATAAATTAATGTTTTTCATTAAAAAACTTGCAAAATAGTATAAAATACACGTTTTAAAAGACATTTAGCACACTCGCACGTTAGGAAACTCTTCGCAAGCGGGTCGTTTCCTAATTTCGTGGTCGTGTGAACAAATAAGGTCTTTTAAAACTAGTATCTTAATATACTATTTTGGTTATAAGGAAATAATACAAAAATTTAATAAATGGACCGAGAGAAGAGGCATCTATAGTTTTCATGGCATCGACACCAATGATTACGAAAAGGCTGTTTAGTTTAGTCAGTTAAAATGGCCAGCAGATCAACGTTGCAAGACAAAATTAAAAGCAAAGTTTCACTAGATAAAAAATCCGGTCCAGGCACTGTTTTAACGAAACATGAAGAAGATCTGCTTGTCCAGTGGTTATTTCAGATTTCGGACCGCGGAATTGCCGCTACCAAAACCCTATTATTAGATAGCGTTCACCTATTATGGAAAGAACTGGGGAGACCAAATACTTTTACGAATGGAAGACCGGGACGAAAATGGTATGAGCTTTTTATGAAAAGGCATCCGGAGTTAACATCAAGAATTTCTCAAAATTTGACTAGTGCAAGAGCGAATTTATCAGAAAGCCGTATTCGACAATGGTTCACAGAAGTAGAAAACTACTTAAAAATGTTACATGGTTGGGAGTTGAGAAAAACATCAATCTTCTAGATACTTTTCTATAATTATACAGAAAGAATAAAATAACTTCTACAAAGTGAAAATTGCTTACTCATCTATCTTACTCATACTTCTACTTATATGTCTAACCTTTTTCTTCTTCTTTTCTAGTAAACGTGGCTGAAACCGTATAATGATGACAGTTCTAATACTCCTCCTCGATTTTTAAATTTTTATATAAAAATCGCAAAGATGACAAATAATATGAATACATTTTAACTTATACTTATCTTATTCCTAAGATAAATAAATGTATCTTTACTTAAAGACTTTGTCAAAATATCTGCTAAATTTTGATCTGTTGAAACATATTCCATACTAATATCCTTCCGTAATATCATAATTGAACTTTTATTGTCACAAAATAAAATAGTTTCATTTTTCAACTGAAAATCTTTTAAAATCCCCTTTAAATGCATAAGATCTTGAGCAGAAGCAGCTGCTGCCACGTACTCCGCTTCAGCTGAAGAGAACCATAATACTGGGTTTTCACCATATAATATCACGCAACCACTAACACTCTTCCTTTCATTCTTATCAGTTCCCCAAACAGCATCTGAGTATCCTCTTAATTTTTCGTCTGTTCCAGTATTATTCTCATAATAAATTAAACCCATATCTTTTCTACCTTGCAGATACCGTAATATTCGTTTTCCAGCATTCCAGGTTTCGTTTGTTGGTCGATCTAAGGATCTACTAAGGTAGGAAACAGCATATCCAATGTCTGGTCTACTAGTTGTAGTTTGGGTTAGTTGGGTTACACAATAAGCTGTCGATAGGATATGTCTGTAAGTATCTTGCTTTCTTCATTATTCTGAAAACCTTTCTCCATTGGTGTTGCCTTTGGGTTACAATTTTCCATTTTAAAATTTTTAAATAACTTTTCTATAAATTTGAACTGATCAATTTTCAGTGTATTTTCTGTTCTTGTTATATTCATACCCAGGAAATTTTTGAGCTCTCCTAAATCTTTTGCTTTGAAGTACTTCTGTAGAAGTTTTACAAATTCTCCTATATATTTTTGCTCTCCAACTAATAACATATCGTCCACGTAAATCAGAATCCATATCTTTCCATTGTAATATAGACAACAATCATATTTTGATCTTTCAAAGTTATTCTTTAAAGCAAAATCATTGAACGTGTCGTTCCACACTTTGGGCGATTCCTTTAACCCATAGAGCGCTCGATTTAGTCTCAATATAGGGGTTTTACTTTTTAATCCTTCTGGTTCATAAATATATACTTCGCTTTCCAAAAATCCATTCAGAAAGCAGTAGGAATGTCTAATTGTCTTACCTTCCAGTTGTTTTGTAGTGAAATCGATAAAAGAAGCCTTATTGTTGAGGTTCTTGCTACTGGAGAGTATACTGGTTGAAAAGGATCCTCCTCCTTTATCTGAAATCCTTTTGCTACGACTCTAGCTTTCTTAGTCCCATCTTCTTTCGTTCTGAATACCCATTTTGTTTGAATTGCTCTCTTTCCTTCTGGTAGCTCTGTCTCCTTCCATGTTTCTAATTTTTCAAGTGACTCTAATTCCTTCTTAACTGCTTGTTCCCATTCTTTATCTTTTATTGCTTCTTTATATTCTATAGGATCTTCCTCACTAGATGATATCAGACAATATGCCATGTAGGTTTCATATTCACTTAGATGCTTCGGTTTGTTTACTGGTCTTCCTCTGCTAGTAGTTTTGGTCGTCGGTACTATACATTCTTCATAACTTTCTGAGCTTGAACTTTCTGACTCTTCCTGTTGAATTGGTTCTTCTGTATCACTTTCTTGTATTTCTATTTCAATCTGATTTATGCCTCCTTGTAGATCGTTCACCTCCTCAATAATCTGTATTGCTATCTGTTTTTCTTCATCTTCTGTTCGTTTCTTCTTTATTTCATCATAATTAATTTGTTTTTCATTAAATCTGACATCTCTGGAGCAAATAATCTTGTTATTTTCATAATCCCACAATCTATATCCAGGTCCAGTGTAACCTATATGTATACACGGTTGTGCTCTTCTCTCAAGCTTATTTTGTCTAGGTAAAATTACAGCCCAAGCCTGGCTCCCAAAAATTCTTAGTGTTGACAAATCATTTTTACCATACCATCTGAGGGCTGGTGTTTCTCCATTGTTGGCTTCTGTGGGCGACCTGTTTATTTCATATGCTGAACATAGAACTGCTTCACCCCATAATTCTCTTGGTAAATTCGTTTCAGCGAATTTTACTCTGACCTTGTCCATAATTGTTCGGTTCATACGTTTTGATACACCATTTTCCTGCGGAGTATATGGTATCGTGTACTCCTACTCAATACCTTTATTTCTACAGAAATATTTTAAATTATTCGTTACAAATTCCCCGCCATTGTCTACACGAATTGTTTGCGTTTTTAGCCCATGTTGAGTTTTTATTAATTTTATGAAATCAATTATGTTTTGATCACCCTCGCTTTTATTTTTTAATAATTTAACAATAAAAAGATGAGAATAATCATCTATTAACACTTGAAAATACCTGTGACCCTCTGGTGTGGGCGTTTTTGAAGGACCCATAATATCAGAATGAATCAATTGACCAATTTTAGCAGTTCGCTTTCCAAGTCTAAAAAAAGGCTTTCTAGTACTTTTCCCTTCAGCACATATGCCACAAACATCATTATCAAAAGGCAAACCTAACTTACTTAAACTATGCCTATTTATGTGACCCAATCTCTTATGCCAAAGTTTTCTATCTACATTTTCACCTACGTACAAGTTAGACTCTTTTTTTCTGGCAATTTTGTGTTTTAAAATCAAAGCTTAATAAAAATAAATCATTAACTGAATTACAGTAAAAACTTGACTCATTTTTAGATAAACTGACCTGTTTTTTACCTTCTCTATTATTATTAAACATAACCTTGAAACCTTGCTTTAATAATTTAGACACAGAAATCAAATTATGTGACATACTTGGCACAATCAAAGCATATATTTTAATGTCCTTAGCCTGACACTTCCCTTTCAATGTTACTCTTCTTTCTGCATATAAAATCTGATTGTATTTTGCTGTTCCAATCTTAATAGTCTCAATTTCCTTGATGTCTGTTATGTATGGTTCCATTTCTCCCATAACCATATGCTGTGTGCATCCAGAGTCTAGAACAAGGTAGTTCATACCTTTTGTAGTCCGATTTGTATTACTGCTTAAAGCAATGAATGCAATTTCCTTGTTATTTTCTTGGTTTGACAGATTTGCTTGGCTAGTTCGAGTATAGCTACTTCCTCTTCGTGCTCCTCTCCTACGTCTTGAAACACCTCGAGCTCTGTCTGTATTTTTCTTGGGACAATCTCGAACATCTATTATTTTGACTATACTTATTCATGTCAAAAGCCGAGTTATCACCTCTGTATGTTTCAGGTTGGCTCTGCTTAAACTTTAGTTCAGCATCAAGTAATCTGCTTTTTACGAACTCCATTGTGATACCAGTCGTTTGAGTTTCAATAGCTGCTATTATATTATCATATTTTTCTGACATTGTCAATAAAAGATAGCATACCCTGTCACTTTCGTCCAAATTAGCTCCTGCTCCTTCTAGCTCTCTCAACAATGACTCTACGTTCATAAAATGCTCCTGCAGCTCATCGGTTGTGCATTTTAATTTAAGCAACCTTTTCATAATATGTAACTTCATTAAAGGACTTTTCCTTTCAAAAACATTCTGCAAAGACTTCAACATGTCACGTGCAGATTTGGCATCCTTGATATATTCCAGGTGCTTGTCTGTTATACACTGCACTATAATACACCTTGCCTTCGTATCGTCTTTGTCATGCTGCACCTTCTCAGTAGTGGACAAGTTGTCATACTGATCCTTCGTTACCTTCACTACACCTTGGACACCTTCTTTTTCCAGTAATATTTCTACCCTGAATCTCCAGTTATTGTAGTTGCTGCTAGTCAACTGTGGAAACGGTACAATCGTGGATGTGGCTATTTTTCTAAAAAATTTTTATTTCTTCAGTGGTTCTCTAATTTCCAAATATTCTTGATTTTTCGCAGTTTGACTTCTCCTGGGCCCATAACCTGTTACAGTATATGGTTGGGAGTTGGGAAAAACATCAATCTTCTAGATACATTTCTATAATTATACAGAAAGAATAAAATAACTTCTACAAAGTGAAAATTGCTTACTCATCTATCTTACTCATACTTCTACTTATATGTCTAACCTTTTTCTTCTTCTTTTCTAGTAAACGTGGCCGAAACCTTATAATGATGACAGTTCTAATAAAAAAACACTGGCAATTTTAGTATACTTTTGGACCCAAATAGAGTGTTTAATGGTGATGAATCAGCCTTTTTCCTTTGTCCTAAAGGAGACAAGGTACTGGTTCGAAAGGGTGAGAAAACAGTATAGTCATTTGGGAGTAATGGTGACAAGGAATGCCTTACAACTCTCGTTACGTGTAGCGCATCAGGACAAATTTTACCACCTATTATGGTAGTTTTCAATTATAAACGTATCCCCAAATCCATTGTAGAAAAGGCCCCAAAGGAATGAGGAATAGGAAAATCGGAGAGCGGTTGGATGAGCGGCGAAACATTTTTTGAATATATAGCCAATATTCCATCCATGGCTAGTGGTCAATAACGTCCAGTTTCCAGTAGTACTTTTTCTGGACGGTCACACATCCCACTTAACAATGACGTTAAGTCAATTTTGTATGAAATCAAATATTATTTTAATATCCCTTTGTCCCAACGCAACACATATCCTTCAGCCTTTAGATGTAGCTGTGTTCCGTCCTCTAAAGTCTGACTGGAAAAAAAGCGTGCATCGGTGGAGAATGCAAAATAGCGGACAGAAATTGACTAAAGATGTTTTTTGTGTTATTTTAGAAACCACATTAAATAAAATGAGTAATATTCCTGATATCGTGAAAAACGGGCTTAGAACCTGTGTACTGGTCCGATTCAATGCAGAAAATACAAAATTTTCTAAATTTTTTAAAGCTACAGGTTACAGCCCGGGAACAGACTGTAACCGAGATCCATGGAAAAAGTAAAACGGAATCGTCTGAAGTGTGTTTAGAAACTTTAGAAAATGAAATCCCATATCAGACCATTACACTGATTAGGGAATTGGGAATGGTTTGGGAAGGGTCAATTGACAACACAAATTTGTTTAAAAGTTGGAAAAAAATAAAAAATCAAGTTGACTCGAACCCAACAGAATAGTATATTTCATTACCAGTCCGGAAACTAGGCTTATTTCCGGTGCGCGCACAATAGTTTCTGGTGTGAGGCGTAGCCGAACCCCGGAAGTCGTGCAAGCGCGGGAAAAGCTGTTTCTAGACGTGTAATGAACGATATTTTTCATAATACCTCTGAAATCAAAACACAAACATAAAATTATTATTATTTTATGTATCCAATATCATGTCATAAATCATTTTGAATTAAAATATAAGCAAACGTCAAACTTGGAAGACAAGCAAGCAGTGGCGTAACAATAGGATGGCAGGGCTGGCAAAATGCCACGGGCCCCCGACCCAAGAGGGCCCCGGCCCAAGAGGCCGCGAGCTCAAAAATATTTTTTTACATTGTACCTGAGTATTTTATTTTATTTGAAAAGTATATTTTTATAAGTTCTGCTTAAAATCCAAAGTGAGAGAACTAAAGACCATAATACAATTTCAAGTTAATCGTTAAGCATTTCAACCAACCTAAACAAAAAGATGTTGATTAATTTTTAGAGATGTACACATTACCCGTGACGAGTAATTTTACGTACTTATGACCGTCAATCAAAATACCGGTAATTGCACATCTCTATTCATTTTAGAACGCATACATTGGTTTCTACATATTTTGTCGCGGTACGTTGGCAGCGCGGGTGACCATTGACGATCGGGGAATTCCCCATTTTGTTTTCACTTTTTTCCTGGCGCGTGGCGCTGCTGCTGGGGCGAGCTAGAAACACTATGTTAGGTTAGGGGAATTCCGGATTTGATATTTTTTATGAGGGCTCTACTGACTGCGTATTGTTTGTGTGATTATTTTGACAATTGGTGATTTGTATCTTTGATTTTTCGTATTTGTTCTTCTATTGAATATGAAAATGGTGGCAAAGTAAAGTTGATTGTGAAAGTTAGATATTAAAATGTCTAGTTCCATAAAATATTTAAGTGGGAGAGAAAGAGGGAGACTGAAGAAAAAAATAAAAAGCTACCTAAAATTAGT
>JAEQML010081285.1:0-11267 GCA_016904865.1 Pissodes strobi
AGCTCCAAAAGGAAGAAAAATAAATAATTAAAGCCCTATGTGGCACAATATATATTTAGTTTAAATTTGGGTAACATGTATTTTAAGTAAGACAATGGTATGACAAATTTCTAGCAATCAATCTAACTAATCTCTCTTTTTCAGTGAATTTTCTTCTTTTCTTCCTCCTACATTTAATTCTAGATGATAAGATGATACTTTCCTCCTAAGGGTTGAATTTTCCCCTCCTTACTGTGGTCTTCGGACCCGAGCTCTGGTGGATAGGTTTTCATTTGTAGCCGTTGGTTTGAATTATACTTTTGTGTTGTATTGTATTACGTGTTATTGTATTACCTTGAACACTTGAATAAGGGTAGATTCTTTTAGCTCTCCTGATGATGAGCATTTATATGTTCGAAACATGTCGAGCTACCTGAGCTAAATTGCTCAATAAATTAAGTGGAGGAAGACTAAAAGACTTTTATTTCGCTTCTAATAAGTATGTATTTCGATTTATGTACCAATCGAGCTATGCATATATAATACAATCAAGATTCAGTCATGACTTTTTTAATAAAATACTAGAAATATTAAACAAATTCCATGTATGAAAATATCACACTTGCATAAAGTGATTAGGTTAGTAGAAAGAAGTAAAAATGATGAATTTGAGTAATGAAACTTGGCTAAAACAAATTATTATCATTGATAGCATGCACGAGTTTCACAAACACAAAACATATTTCAAATTAAAATTCGGATTTTCTAAATATACTATAAGTGCAAAGTAAGGGACATTTAATCTAAAATAGGTATTTCGACTACCAGCAACCTGATGGCTTAAGTATCCCAATGGACAAATGGACATTAATAAAAAGTGGCCTCTTTCATATGTGTGCTATTTAAGAAAAAAAATTAATGACACTAAAAAAAGGTATATATTAATTTTCAGTTTTTATAATGTTATACTTTAGTAGGTACTTAGGTAGGTACCATTTTTAAGCCTTGTTTCTGCTCTACATAAGCTTTCCAGAATAGTATTTAATAATTAACTTGTTTTTGTAAGCTAAAACAAAACTACTTATTTATACATTTTTCAATATAAATAGCTGCCACAGCGAAAGAAAAAACACTAAAAACGTTCTCAAAAACAAATAGAAAACGTGCGCTGATCGCTTTCACCGGTTGCCGCCGCGCCGAGGCACCGAACATTAACAATAGACTAGAAGCTTCACTCTAAGCCCCGCCCCCAAAATTTCCCTACTTGTCCCGTTGCGGATCCTGATGAAATGCTGGTTAACCGCTCAGGCCTCGTGCCACGTTTAACCCCGTCTGGTCTAAAGTCTGGCGTCTCGCCTTTGTAAGCGCTACGTCAAAAGTGCCGTCTGAGAGTGGACCTTCTAGTCTCTTGTTAATGTTTGGTGGCCGAGGTATATCTTCATCTCCACCCTAAAGTGACGTTGCCACGTGTCACTTCGTGCCTGGACTTGAAGTCGGCTGTGGTCGATGATTGTTTGTGTAGCTCTCTCAAAGCGTAAGGGCGAGTACAATGTATATTAATTTAACAGCTGTCTTACAAAATTAATTGTACAATGGAACTCGAAAAGAAAACCAAGTTTACCATTTAAAATAGGGAAATTCCAGACGCGCATTTCTTTGACTGCCATATCTGCGGCAGACGTATATTTTCGAATGACGTAAATAGTACTTGAGATCGGAAAACACGTGGCGCTCAGACTGGTATTTTTGCTATAAATCTGGCCAAAAATATGTTCTTGCTTTTTCTATGTCATACAGTTTCTGAGTAAAAAGTAATTTATAACTACATACTAGTAACTAAATAAATATAATACTACTTATTTATTTATTGTATTTATTTATTTATTTTATTTTATTTTATTTATGTATGGTATTTTATTTAATTTATTTGGTAAATTGTTTATTTTATTTATACTGCTTGTAGTAAATATATGTGCGGGCCTGCATTATGCAATGTGCATAATATGTAAAACTAGACAATTATGTAGGGCAGCTAGAAATAAAAAGAAAACTTTTTCAGTTTAATATGAAATTCTATTAGTTCAAAGAATATATAGAAACCCTAGTATAACATAGACATTTTAATTAAAACTACAATTCATATGAGATTACAGTCTATTCTGTGTCATTATCATCATTGAAATCAATACCTGATTTTAAAAATCCCAATGCTTCGTTTGTAAAAGGCCGCTTTTTTCTATTATTTTTAGGTTTCTACTACTTAAGTAGGGGTCTAGGGTAACAAAAGCCTATGCAGAACATTGACAGTACACCATTTTCTGGAAAATTTTCTCGAGAAGCTTTCCCTGTACTGGCAAAAATGCTTATTCCTAGCTTCCGCAGCTTCTTCCGATAACCGGCCGATTGGTAACAAAGCATGTGTCATAACACTTACTGAGCGTGTTAAAATTGTATGTACAATTGGTAACATAGGTTGCCAAGGATATAAATGTACATAGTGCTTCGCTATATCCAGAGTATAAATAGAGAATTTTTCCACGTCTAGCCAGAAGCCAGAAGATAACACTTCTAATATTATTGTTACAGCTAGCCTAACAACCATCCGAACGTTTTTGTGCTACCCTATAGAACTAGCCGCCCCGCCGTGCCCCTCGCTTCTCTGTCTGTATGAATCATCGACCGGCCCGCCGCGAAGTTTCAGGATAGCTGGAATTATCTCGATGGCCTCGTCGAGATCATATAGAGTGGCCTCGGAATATTTCCCGAATATTCGTGATAGATTTGAGATTATATATAAGCAGACCTAAGTCGGAGTTAGTTCAGTTCAGTTAATCATTGAGTGTTGAATAGATATTAGTGGTAAAGTTATAAGAGTAGTATAGAGTGTTAAATTGTATACAGTGGTAGTGAATAAAGAGAGTATTAGTTGAAAATAGCAAAGTTGTAATTCTGTTACGAACCCACGGGAAAAACGTAACATTTGGTGTCAGAAGTTGGATTGTGAAGGGACCGGACTTGCGAAGTATTTTTCGAGGAAAGAAGAGGTACAAGTACGTCAACGAGACCGTTTGATTGGTGGATTCTGGTAAAAAAGTTTATAACATCATATGGTCAATACGAGGCAACAAACGGCAGAAATGGAGCAAATTAATAAAATGTTGGCCGATTTCATGGAAAATCTAAATGCTGAGAGACAAATAGAATAGGACCGGCTGCAGAAAAATTTTCAAGATCAAGAAGATAAAAAGCAAGCGGATCGGGAAGAGGATGAACGTAGAAGGCAAGCGGATCGGGAAGAGGATGAACATAGAAGGCAAGCGGATCGGGAAGAGAATGAACGTAAAAGGCAAGCAGAACAGGACCGGCTACAGAAAATTTTACAAGACCAAGAAAATAAAAGGCAAGCAGAACAGGACCGGCTGCAGAAAATTTTTCAAGATCAAGAAGATAAAAGGCAAGCTGAACGGGAGGAGGATGAACGTAGAAGGCAAGCTGAACAGGATCGGCTTCAGAAATTTTTGCAAGACCAGGAAGAGAAAAGGCAAGCACAGCAGGACCAGCTTCAGAAATGGATGCTGGATGTAATTGTAGGCGAGCAAGGAAAATTACAGAAAATATTGGACGGACAAAATGAGAAATTGGAAAAAGAAGTAAACAATATTCAAAAAGAAGTTGGAAATGTACAAAAAGAAGTAGGAGACGTACAGAAAGAAGTGAAGAATCTACAAGCAGAGTTTACCAGACTAAAACATCAAGCACCCACCGAGAGGGCATTCACCTCAGGACAAAACATCAAACCTCCAACGTACGACGGTCATACATCCTGGACAATGTACAAAAGACAATTTGAAGCCGCTGCTGTTGCCAACGGTTGGAATAATGAAGAAATGGCTACATCACTAGTGGTAGCGCTTCGTGGATCTGCCCTGGAACTACTGCAGACCATTCCCATCAGCCAACAAGGGAAATATGACATACTGCAGCTGCCCTGGAGAGACGATTTGGAGACCAACATAGAAGACATCTGTATCAGGCACAAGTTAAGTCCCGACATCAGAAGCCTGGTGAAAACCTGCAAGAGTTTGAGGCAGACGTCAGACGTCTCGTTCAGTTGGCCTATCCGGGAGCAACAGAAGAATTTCAAGAGGAACTTGTTGCTGAATATTTCGTGGACGGTGTCAGAGATCCAGAAACTCAGAAAATGCTACGCCTAGCCAAATTTGATAACAGCAGCGAAGCTTTGGGTCGAGCCCTAGAAATCGAGGCAGCCTGTAACATCTCCAAGCGAAAAATCAGGGCCGTATCCATCCAGGAAGAAAAGCCGACAAACAGCTGTGAATTAACTGAAATGGGCAAAATTTTGAAGAAATTAACGGAAGTTCTTCAGGCCACGGGGAGATTCCGGGAGTCACTAGAAGTTAGGCCATACAACCGTAATCAGTGCTATAGATGTGGCAAGACTGGACACTTCAAAAGGGACTGTCGAGTACAAAGATTCCAGGAGCCAATAGAAGATAGGCCACATAGCCGAATCACATCAAATCAGTGCTATAGATGTGGAAAGACTGGACATTTCAGAAGGGACTGTCGAGGACGGATATTCCGGGAGCCAACAGAAGTTAGACCATGTAATCAAAAGGCTATAAATCAGTGCTATAGATGCGGCAGGACTGGGCATTTCAAAAGAGACTGTCAAGTACAAAGATTCCGGGAGCCACTAGAAGATATGCCACGTAACCGAAATGTTTCAAATCAGTGCTATATATGTGGCAACATTGGGCATTTTAAGAGAGACTGTCGAGTACAACTACGACCTACAGCTCCATCCAGAGACAACAGCAGTTTAAGGCCAAGTCAGGAAGAGTTGAAACAATATAACTTTAAGGCTAAGCACAGGGAAGGAAGATGGCATAGTAATACAGATGCTTTATCCAGAAGGTCATGTGAGGATAATTATAAACATCGCCAAAGAACTGACCAACGAGAAGGAATCACTCCCATTAGGCGAATCAAGTTTAAGGTTGATCAGCAGTGGACCACAGAGCAACTGAAGAAGGATCAGCTTGAGGATAATGAAATAGCACTGCTACTAAAAGCTAAGGAAGAACGTCAACCAAGACCAAGCTGGAGAGATATTTCAACTAAGGGACCTACTTTTAAATCTCTGTGGACTCAGTGGGACTCCCTGGTAGTTGAAAATGGACTCCTTAAACGAGCCTGGGAAAGCGCCGATGGCAAAGTAGTGAAGACGCAGTTAGTGGTACCAAGGAAGAGGGTATCGGAAGTTCTGGACGAAGTACATAATAGAAAGTTTGGTGCTCATCTCGGAGTTAACAGAATGATTGACAAGATCCGCGACAGATTTTACTGGGTCAACTACTGCCAGGATGTGAAATCATGGTGCCGACAATGTTCAACCTGTACCTCAAGTCAAGGATCCCAGACAAGATCCAGTGGGAAGATGAAACAGAATGATGTGGGACTACCGTTTGAACGTCTCGCCAGTGACCGAACGAAGGTTCGATATGATCTCCAAGCTAACCCTAGGGGATTTCGGATGAACGATAAAGTCTGGCTATATAACCCGCAAAGGAAGACAGGAAGATCTCCCAAGCTAACACCAGTATGGGAAGGACCCTATACGGTCATCAAAAGAATTAATGACGTTGTGTATAGAATTCAGCGTAGCCCCAGAAGCAAACTGAAAGTTGTTCACCTCGACAGGTTGAAAGCATATCACGGACATGAAGTAGCTGATCGGGACGATCAGAATTAAGAGGGAGGCAATGTTACGGCTAGCCTAACAACCATCCGAACGTTTTTGTGCTACCCTATAGAACTAGCCGCCCCGCCGTGCCCCTCGCTTCTCTGTCTGTATGAATCATCGACCGGCCCGCCGCGAAGTTTCGGGATAGCTGGAATTATCTCGATGGTCTCGTCGAGATCATATAGAGTGGCCTCGGAATACTTCCCGAATATTCGTGATAGATATGAGATTATATATAAGCAAACCTAAGTCGGAGTTAGTTCAGTTCAGTTAATCATTGAGTGTTGAATAGATATTAGTGGTAAAGTTATAAGAGTAGTATAGAGTGTTAAATTGTATACAGTGGTAGTGAATAAAGAGAGTATTAGTTGAAAATAAGCAAAGTTGTAATTCTGTTACGAACCCACGGGAAAAACGTAACATTATATTAAATCTATTTACTAGTTCGAAATCTATTCTAGTGATAGCAGCTGCTCCTTCTGCATTGTTAAAATCTACGTGACGTATTACTATCATTGGTTTTACCGTATCCAGCTTTCGGGATGCCCACTAGCAATCCCATTTTCTCGCGGGGATATTTCTGTAAGTTTTGTTTTGCAGTTTGAATTTTCGCCTTTACTTTGTATGAGAAAAATAGCAGAAGTTCAAAAATTCTTATTCTGGTTTGCAATACTGACAACCCAAATTACAGTGTTTCCGGGTTGTCTGTGCTCACCCTTGTCAAGGTGTGAAGTTATTGATATTTTACCACACATGTAACTGCATATTGTCGAAGTAATGTTACTGATAGCATTGCACTCTTTTCCATCTACCATTGTTGGCAGCAATTTGTGTTTTGCTTCAATATTATTCTTTAAAAATTATCGCTTGCAGATTTCTGGCCTGGTTTTTCACGTATTCAGTCTCCTCATTAATTATGTCTTTATTTTTTTTCCACATATTTCATTTTGGTAGCCCTGCGAAATCTAGGTGGTGATGGGTTAGGGTTTTGCCATATATTTCGTTTTCCACACATTAATTTAATTGACACAAGGGAACTTAGCAGCAAAGCTGTATGATTGACCAAATCTTCAATTTCACCTCGGCAAAAGTTTCGCCAATACTTTTTGGTGGGTAACAATCCTGTTTAGCTTTTTGCACGTACTTATAACATGGATATACATCTCTGTTGGCCTGACGAATCACATATTGACTCATAATCAAATTAGATTAGATGAACATTGTCAAAGCCTTTTCTGGCGAACGTTTCTTCGTAGTAGTTTTTTTTTTTTTGACTACCAATAGTAGCTACTTTACGAATCTTTGCTGCACTAGTTAGATTTAGTAATGTCTTTAATTATTTTCGCTGTGTCAATATTACCTGCACCTCATTGACCCATCTGTGTTGCATATGTCAACTTATCTAGAGCAACTTTGTTCTAAGCTCCATTGTATTGCGCCGCTTTGATCGGTCACTTAATTCTCCAAATTCTTTACTTGGTCGACCTTTGAAACTGCGACGAATTGGGGCAGCAGGTAATGAAATTTTTTCACTTAGTCATTCTTGGTGATTTTCTAAGAAACGGCTTTCTGTACTATTGCACGAGAACCATTTACGTTTATAAACTCTTTTAAAATTTTTATGGTATTTTAAGTACATTAATTTTCTCAGGAGGGCACTTTGTAAAGGTTACTAACTCTTCTTCTAAATCTTTTACGTTGTCATCCAAAAGTTGCTTTGTGCTTTCTCTCACTAGATCGTGCAGTTGCCTTCGAGCCATAGAATTGAGGGAATCTGCAGAAACTGGAGCAAACAAAAAAAAAAATAAATAACGGAAAAGGGTATATATTTGGATTTTTATTCCCTTTATATGTGAAAACTTGGAAATTTTTTTGCGGCATAGTAATTATAGTGAAGTTTAACAACAAGTAACTTTGATGCTGTTGCGATGAGTTGCATTTGTTTAAAAACATGTGCAAAAAAGTTATTAAAATCGAAAATTTTTTAGTTGTAGATCAGTAAAAACATGTATAAAAAAATTTTAACATTCATAAAAACATAATTAATACAACATACATACCTTCTGTAAAAATATCCATGATAAATTTTGCCAGGAAAATAACTGCCAACATAAAAATTATCGCAACGAAAAAACGCTTCGCAACACCATGTTGCAAACAAACACGTAAATAACAAGTGTTAGCATAGTTTATACACACAAGCTGTGGTGCTAGGTGCGGTTTCACGTACGCAGTGACTGGTTGCCTTATCACAGGTACGGGTCCATTTTTAATTTTTTTTTTGGTAAGGTGGAAAAATACTATTTACTTACACCCTCCCCGGCATTGGGAGGGTGGTGCAAGACTCTTTTTTAAAAGTAACTACCCATTAAAAACCCACTACCATGGTAGGATCGCCAGCACTGTTCTACCACTTACGCTTACGGGCGTAATGCCTGTTTAAGCGTTGCCTATATTTAGCAGCTATAACTACAGCTTTGCGCTTGCGCCTAATTTAATATCTCTGATTTCTGTTATCCTCCATGCCCTATATATCATCCTACACTTATCCTTCCTATTCCTACTATGTATGTTATTACGCTATGTGCACTCTATATATCTTATCTTATATTTCAACAATGCTTGCTTTGCTGGCCATCTCCTATGTCTACCTATATTTATCCTATATACAATCTCCATTTCTGAGTGAGTATTTAGCCATCATTAACCAAGCCTGCAAACATTCTAATTGTATCCTTTGATCTTTAATATCTTCTTCCTGTCAAGTCCTCCGCAGTCTCATAATTTAGTGGGCATTTGAAGCCTTCACATGGATGGATATCCAAGTTTTTATAGAATTTTTCCCCTTTGCGTAGCAAGTGCTTAATCAATGCCTCTCATTTCAAATCCCTCTGTAGGTCTTTATTTCGTATAAACCATTGAGCTCCAGCCGCTCTTCTCACCAGCCTATTGTCGAAGGAGATGAGCCTCATCAGGTAGGACTTTGCGGCAACGCCCCAAACCGATGATCTATACGATATTTGCGCCCTAACAGTGGACTTTAGTATTATGAGTTTCATTTTTATGTTCATGCTGTATTTTCAACTCAAAATGCAATACATTTACAGCCACGCTGCTCTCGCTTTTCCTATGGATAAGTTAATGTGTTTAACCCACGTTAGTTTTGAATTCATAATAATTCCCAAGTACTCTACGTCCTTTCTCCATGAAAAGTATTTCCTGATTGTAAATTCTTACTTGGCTTCTTGTCTAGAGCAGCCTTATCTGAATGATTATGGCTTGAGTTTCAGCTGAATGTATCTTAATTTTGTTCTTGATGGCTCATGCATTTAAATTATTCTGCAACATTCTCACTACTTTCTCCAGATTTTTACTCCTGCTCAGGAATATTGTGTCCTCAGCATATAGGCCAGTGAATATAGTTGGCTCTCCAGTAAATTCACTTATAAAAACACTATATAGTAACGGTCCCAGCATGGACCTCTGCGAAACGCCAGCCTCTATTTTCCTTTTCTGTGACAGATCCACACCTACCCTGACTTGAAATATTCGATCATTATGATAACTTCTGATCAGATTGCATATCCTCTATGGTATTCCTAATTGCATCATCTTATAAATTAAGCCATGGTGCCAGAGCTTATCATAGGCTTTCTCAATGTCCACTGTCCCCAGTGGCCATCTGTCAATTAAAACCTTCCGTGATGTACTCGGTGATTCTTGTTAGCTGGTGCTCCGCAGAGTGTCCCGCCCGGAAGCAAATTGGCATGGTGGGATGACCTTTAACTCTTCCAGTACTTTAAATAGCCTATTCTTTATTGCCTTTTCAATTATTTTACTTAGTGTAGGGAGAAAACTATTGGGTCTATAGTTGTCCGAAAACGTTTTGTCTTTATTTGGTTTAGGAAAGAGTTTCTGGTGAAGTAGCTAAACTTCATAATTGCGTTCGCAATGTTTGTCCTAAAGGCAAAGGCCTTTTCAGGAAGTTCTTTTGTCATCTTATTCCTTATGCCACCTGGGCCAGGGGCTTTCCTTGTTTTGAGATGTTTTACTATTTGCTTCATTTCCAATGGCGCAACGTAATCTTTGTTCTTCTTCATTGGTTTATAATGTCCAAGTGTCTTATTGTCCTTTTTGCGCTTCTCTCGGACTCCTCATTCTCATCACCGTGTTCGTAATTTCTAAATGTGTTCTCCAATGTTCTTGAGAAGGCATCCGCCTTTTCTGTATCAGAGTAGGCCATCCCCATCAACCCATGTAGTGGGGGAACTTTGGTTATTGGTCTCCTCAATGCTTTAGCGATCCTCCAGAATGGTCTGACGTATCCAACCTTTTCATCTTTTCGTCCCAGGTCTAACTCTTATGGTCGTTTATTGCCGCTTTCATAACTCTAGAATGGGCATTTAGCTCTATTTTAGCTTCAATAGTTTTCTCATTAGCATAGCGCCTTCGTAGTCTCCTATTTTCGCGAATTAAATTCCTGAGTAGTACTGGAAGCGCATCAATAGATCCCACTTCAATTACTTTTGCGATGGTAGTGCCATTGTAGGCCTCCTGCAATATTCTGGTGAAATCAGTTATGTACTTTTGTATGTCTCCTTAACAACTTAATTTTGGAGATCGCAGCATTTCATCAACTATCTTCTTATACCCAATCCAGTTAGTTGTTGATTTTATTTTTACCAGTTTCCTTTCTGCGCTTTTAGCCACCGTCAGCACAATAATTGGCTTGTAGTCCGAAGTTCCTTCATTAAACACTGTCTAGTCCATGTTACTGTGGGTCCACTACGCGACGGCATGTTTATATACCAGTTAAAGGCATGCACACACAGCATTGTTGCCGTTATTTACAATTTTGACCTTTTGGCCGGTGTTTCAGCTAAAATGTTTGTGCGCCGTTGCCAGTATCGGGGATTGGTAGATGTTTATGATTATGATTATGCATGTTGGAAAATAATTGTCAAATACTAAATGCTAACTGTGGTAGTGTCGTGTGCCCTGACTTAATTGGTGTAAGTCAAAAATATTTCAAATGAGGAACTTTTTTAGAATTTTATTGAAAATAGTTTGCTTGAAATCGCAGGAAAATCGCAATTTTCAGTTAATGTAGATTACATCGCAAATACTTTAAAGATCTACAAACTGTAATGAGGGACGTCGGAGATGCGAAGGATAATTACAAGATCAATTGACTTACCTGTAAGGAAGATCGATCGGAATTATCTGAGTATCTCCGCCGTCCCTCATTACAAACCCACCCAGTCTTTACCTTCTTCCTATCACCCCAAATGCAATGTAATCAAAAATCTCAGGAACAAAAATTGTAATGACGCAATTTCTTTAAAACTGTACCGATTGGGAAAAAGTTGTGTTGGGGAAACACCCCAACACGTGTAGAAACTATCGTTTTTCACCGTATAGTTTGGTGTTAACACCCTGTATGTATGTAGAATGAATGAGCCATAATTAAACAGAAAATAGATTTATTTCACCCCGGGTACAACCCAATTTGTACATTTAA
>JAEQML010081286.1:0-11267 GCA_016904865.1 Pissodes strobi
AAAATCTTAAAACCTGAAAAACCATGTAACGAATTATTTCGTTACACTTTAGTGATATGAACGATAATAACACACTAGAATTTGATATTTATAGAAAAAATACTGCCACTAACCGATATATTCCTAATGACTCCTTCCACTGCGACCAACACAAAATGGCCAGCTTTCATTTTTTGGTACACCGTATGGTTAACTTTCCTCTCAGCAGAGAAAGATTTAATAATGAAAAGGAGGCAATTAGGAATATAGCGAAAGTTAATGGTTTCAATACTAACTTAATAAATAGACTATTAATTAGTCATTTGTTTAGAAAGACCATTCGTGATTCCACTTCTTTCGTCAATCAGGATGAAAATACAAAATATGTTTCGATACCGTATAATCCTCAGTATACTAGAGGACTCCAAAAATTTTTTAAGGAAGTATGTTTAAAATTAGTATACCAAACTCAGTGTAACAGAAAGAAATTATTAGGTGGTCCAAAGGACAAAATTGAAATATTAGAAAGAAGTGGAATATATGAAATTGGATGCATGGATTGTAACCAAAAATAGGTTGGGCAAACTAGAAGATCTATACAAACGAGATTCAAGGAACATATAGCTGATTTAAAGTATGGTAGGATAGAAAAATCAAGTGTTGCCGAGCATGCTTTTGATAATAATCATAGAATAACAATTAAAAATTTAAAATTAATTCATAATATAACTGATAGGAGATTATTAGACGCATATGAAAGTGTGGAAATTATTAAATGTAAGAATAGTTTAAATAGAGATAGAGGGCCTATTCCGTATAGTCCATTGTATTGGTTGATCGAGCGTGACTAGTGGGTTTCCAGGATTGGCCCCTGATTAAGCAAATATTTAGTATAAAAGCGAGTTAGGTAGAGTTTTAAATTTAGTTTTAATCATCTCCTGATGATGCTAACGTGGTTAGCGAAACACGCGTCGAATGCAATAATGCTGTTTCGGTATTGTGGATAAAACTCAGTTTTAGTGCATGTTGCCGAAGGTTCCAAACCCCCAACATAGCGTGTAGTTTTAGTTAGTCATTAAGTACTGAATTGTAAAGATCTAATGGTTGTAAAGTTATAAGAGTAGTTTAGTGTGTTTAATTGTATTGATAAGATAGTATTATTTGAAAATAGAAAAAGTTGTGATTTTGTTGGAATCCACGGGGAAACGTGACATCGATTAGTTCGCGGAAAACTATTTCTCTCTAAATGTGAATAAATCAAGAAATTGAGCCTTTATAAATGCGTTTCTAGTAAAATAAAAATAAATTATCACATGAAGAGGCAAAGATCTTATTTTTAAGTTACATATTGACCAAATGATGGCGAAGAATTCCAGACTCCTGTGTTTTATTATACAAGAAATACAAAATTGTCTTGGAATTATTTAGTCCATAACATTTTCGAGTACTGTTGTATTTTTTGGTGTCCTTACTATCTATCAATGTGAGATTAGAGACAGTACAGGTAAAGTTTGTGAAGGACTTATTGATGGCTTCCCATGGTTTAATTTACCACACGAAACGAGACTATTTGTTTGCGGTTTTAAGTCTCAAAAAAAACGACACAGAAACTTTTACGTGAGTTTGTTAAGGGTCTAATCAATTTTTTTGAATTAATCGAAATAGAGTTTCGTGTTCCTCATGGAATTGTAAGAAGCCAACAACTTTTTGGTGTGTAAACATCTTACGTGGCGGTATGAGGGTAATCTCGGCAAATGGGACGGAAATGTGCAAGCGGATGTTACATCATAACCATGCGCAGTGATTAGGTTCTTTCTAACGCCAGAATATAGGCAACAATTCCAAATAAGTGGTTGCCTATATTCAGGCTTACGCGGCCTAAGGTGGCATTAGATTTTCATGTCGAAGATGTCGATATAGGAAATGTTTATACATCAGTGTATTGAGTACTAGCAGACTCGCTCAATTTTTTTTTTGATCAGAGGGGCTTCATCCATGACTCTTGCTATACCCACATCGATATTTTTCAGATTAGTTTAAATGCATTAAATGCATTAGCGAGGGTAAAGTCAGAAAAAATGAAGAGCCTATCAAAGTGAAACGCTTATCAACGTTGAAACGGTTATCAAAGTGAAACGCCCCTTTAATTAAGCATGTTCCAGTATAGCTAGAGGTTTGAAATTTTCAGCAACCGAGGCAAAATGAGGATCCTGGACGAAAACGACTTCGTAACACCTCATCAGTGGGGGAGAATTATACCCCCATCTCCCCGGATACCCAAAAATTTTCGAAAAAATAGGAAAAAAATTGAAAAAAATGTAAGAAACTTTTCGGAAAGTTAGTAAAAGTATTATAAATCGAAATAAAAAAAATTAATAAAAAAAATTAGAGAAACGCGATTTTTGGCGAAAGGAGTTCAGCTACGAAGTGGGGAATGGCAAAAATGGGAAGAAAAAAATGCTTTATAAAAAAACAATAATTTTTGAAAAATAAATCGGAAAGTTAATAAAAGTATTATAAAAGGAAATAAGAAAAAAACATAATAAAAAATTAAAACAAAAGATTGTTTGGACAGTTAATAAAAGTATTATAAAACCAAATAAGAAAAAAAATTAAAAATTGTTTGGAAAGTTAATAAAAGTATTATAAAACGAAACAAAGAAAAGAAGTATTAATAAAAGAAAAGTTAGAGAAACGCGGATTTAGGCGAGAAAAATTAAAAAAAAATCATAAAGAAAAATAAGAAAGTGTCGAAACTGGGGGAAAAGTTGCGATAAAAGGCTTACGAAAATAAAAACAATTCTTAGTATCTCTTTCAGATGTTTCACTTCAGTTGTGTGCTTATAAAGGTGAGGCACATAATTTTTTTTATGTCATACCAATACATTTAGGGATCGGCAAGACAAGAAATCTTGTCTTGACAATCAATTTCTTGTCCTGTCTTGAAATATTTTCAAGAAATAAAAAAAAATCTAGTCTTGACCATTTCTTGAGAGTTGGTTTCTTGTCTTGACTCAAGAAATCTTTCCTGACATCTTGACAAAAGGGTAACCCCGGTTTAAAAGTCCTTTCTTAAAACCTTGACAAGAGGAGAACCCCTGTTTAAAAGTCGGGATGAGATCGGTTTATGCCTGGAATCGAGGGTCACGCGGTCAGGATAGTATTGTTTTACAGTTCGTTGCTTCATATGTGTTGACAAATTAATTTTTTTCTTAATTTAAGAAATTTTACGTAAATTCAAGAGTTCTGTACGCCACTGAAGTAGATCCGCTAATCAAAGTTTTTTTGATTCTAATATCTTAGGTCATAACATATACAAAAATGATAAAAAAAATCCTTTGCAAATAAAGTCATTAAGCATTAAAAAATTATCTAATTTAATTTAGCCCACAAGACATAGTTTTACCAAAATTATCAATTTTAATTTTGTTCGTATTAATTAACCTGATTTTTAATAGACAATATTCCGACCCCTTTTAAATGTTATTTGTCGATTTGTACATATTTATTTCATTTGACCGATTTGGCCGCCACTGAAATAGACTCGCTTTGCAAAGTACTTTTGGTCCCAATAACTTAGGCCATAACCTATCCTAAAATGATAAAAAGACTGAAAATAAAAAAGTTATTTTTTACATAATAATTTTTTTTATCCTTCCTTTAAAATTAAAAATGTTGTAGTGCTTTGTTTTTTTTTTCAGTAAACTTGTAAACAAATAAGTTTTTTTAATTTAATATTTTCAAGAAATTTCAAGATTTTCTTGGTTTCTTTCCAAGAAATATTGGACTTGTGAAGTAATTTCTTGTCTTGTCTTGAAAAACAAGGATCTTTTCTTGTCTTGATCTTGTCTTGAAATCAAGAAGTGGTCAAGAAAATGACGACCCCTATACATTATTGTGTTTTTATACCTTAGATACCATTTACATAATGGATTACTTTATGCCCGTGCGGGCATAAAGTCCACTTATGCACCACGGGTATTAATAGATGTTTACGCCCTCGAGCGACTTATAAACCCTCTGGCCGGAGGCCCTCAGGTTTGTAACATTGTCGCCCTCAGGGCAGAAACATCTACTTAATACCCTTGGTACGTAAATAACTATTATAAGGAGGCAATGTGTAATTGCCAATTTTAAATTTGTATAACATAGTGTGACTATTTAGTATCATTTGAATTTTGTTCTGTAGTTATGCAAGCATCGTAAATAAACAAATAAAATAAATAAACAAGTAAACACAACATGCTTAAAGTTGGCTTACAAGTCATTAACTAATTTTAATGAATATGTAATTAAGAACAATAGTTTTTTGTATTAGAAACCTAATAACCTATTCCTTTAGTTATTAAGCTGTAGGCTTTGTCAAAAAGATAAATTTTTAACGACGATAAACCTTGTTTTAATTTTGAATAGAAGAATTAGGAACCTCTCAGTACTAATCTTTTAGTTAGCAAGCTGTATGCTTTGTCAAGAAGATATTTTTTCTTTAGCAATAAAGCTTGTTTTGTATTGAATGCAATTAGAAAGCAAGGACGAAATGTTAATGAAAAATCTGTTTTTTTACAGTTTTACTTGTCGCGCATAAATCTGCCGAGGACACAATATCGACCATCCGACTTTTGTTAGAGCATGGCTGTAAAGAACTGATCAATTCCCCGGACAGTTTAGGCAACACCCCATTACACGCTCTTATAGTCCGTTATGCCTTAGAGGAAGCTCAGTATGGTTATGATAAGTGGAACAAATGGGACGTTCTACACTTGGTTCGATATCTCATCCAATCTGGTGCCAAGCAATCAATAAATCACAGTGGAAATTCTGCAGTGGCCTGCGTGCTGAGGCACGTAAGAGATTGGGATGTGTGCTATGAATTACTTAACATGTTGTTACATGAAGATGGTAAGTTGTTGTTAATAAAATGCTGCTGTGTGATTTTAGTAAGTCGGAATGTTTCATCGCAATACATCGTCATTTCTTAGTTGTAATATCGTTTGTATCTTGGATATTGCTCGTAAAATTTTCAAAAAGTAATTTTAGGAACAACAAATTGAGATATGCTTGTGTTTATGTTATCACCATAACGTCTAAATACCTCTTCAAAATGCGAATAAAGAGTATTGCACTAATTTTAAAAATGATTTTTCGCTTTGCGTTGTCTTAATCTACTTTATACTTATTAATATCCGATATATGCAGGGGATCCGGATAGGAACTTTGTTTATTGACCGTACCTAAAAAAATGAGTCGTGCCGCAGCTTTGTGAACAAAATGTATTAATAAAGGTCGTTAGATAAACGAGAAGTTTTCTTTAATTTCACTAGTTTTTATTATAATCTTAAGATATTTCAGAAAAATTTGATTTTGTACTTTTTATTCTGACCCATTAAATAAAGTGGTATTGATGCTTAAGTCGGATCTTGATCGATTAGTCCTCGGAAAGCTAGGCAAACATTTATTGAAATAAATATTGATCTGGAGTTTGATTTAATAAAAGTGCTTTATCATCTGTATAGTAAATATCGTAATTTCAAATTTTCCAATTCAAATTATTGTATTCATGTTAATATACTTACATATGTCAAGAATCAAAATTGGTAAAAACAATGTTCATTGGACAAGACTTTAAAAAAAATACTAAATCTGTACAATCTAAATTAACAGAATGCTCAGGCGATACCTATTTATATAGGTAAAATACCTTGCAAAACAATATATTACAATCAAAAAATTCACTAACACTGTAAAATCCGTTACTGAGAAGAAGTCTTTGATAGCCGTTCTAAAAGCAATGGGAGGCATCACCCAAACGTGTTGGGGCAGCCTATTAAAAAGCCTAACCCCAAGAAAGCCAGGGCCCTCCTTCTAAGCCGTCTGTGCGAAGGCACCAGTTGCCCAAGGGTTGCGAGTCTCATAAGGGTGCATATATTCTCGTGTCTGTCTATGCTATGTAGGTTGTTTCTCACGTACAGTACACATTCGAGAATAAACTGTGAGGAGACGGTCAGAATCCGTAGAGACACAAAAGCATGTCAACAATCCTCACGGTAAGATAAATTGGCAACAATCCTAACCGCACGCCTCTGGGTCCAAAAGACATCAACTACTACTACTACAATGGCCCCAAATTAAGATTGCGTGGTAGATATGGGAGTGCGAAAGAGCAAAATAGGCCTGCTTTGGGACAGATTGAGAAACACGGTCAAACAGCCTACGGAGCAGAAAGGTGTTGGAGCTCAGTTTGGAAACCAAGGAAGACGTGTGATGGATCCATCTCAGTCTGGAATCTACATTTACGCCCAGAAAGTTGAAGGTGTCATCATCATCGGGTAGCCATCTCATGGAGAAGACCATGTGTTGAGTTTTTGCCACGTTTAGGAACAGGTTATTAGCTTTAACACGCGCTGCCGTCACAGCTTCGTCATAATCAAGGCCGCTGCATGCCACAGTAGTGTAATACGCGAAGAGGGTGTAGTGGCCGGTGAAATCTGCCTGAGGTAGATCATTTATGTAAATAAGAAACAAGAGGGGTCCCAGGATTGACCCCTGAGGCACACCAACCAATACTTCCATCTCTGAGGATTCACCACCTCAGGACGGATTGACAAGTAGCTGGATAAGATTGCAATACTATTTGAAAAATTATATTTTTTTTGTTTGGCAAGGAGAGCTCTCGTGAGACGCAATGAAAGGCTTTGCTAAGGTCGCAAAAGACAGTACTTCAGAGGATTCCTGAATCTGGAAGATCAGGTTGAAAACAGCCGAGGTTGTGTTTGGGCCACTTCTGAATCCGAATTGGCTGTTAGTAAAGAGGTTCTCGGCCAGGAAAAATTTTATGATGCCTAAGGCAAGAAACTTCTCAAATACTTTTAACAGTATCGGCAGTAGCGATATCGGTCTATAATTTGAAGGATCAGAATCATTTCCCTTCTTATAGACCGGGACTACAACTGCTCTCTTTAGGGCAGACGGAAAGACACCCTTCTACAAACACTGATTTATTGGTTTAGTCAGGAGGATTATTATTAATTATTTAATACCCTTGATAACAATAAAGCCAAAACAGTCCCTGCTTTTTTTGTTCTTTATTTTATTTATTACGTCCCTAACCTCATTATAGGAAATAAAATGTGTTTTTAGGCACTCCCTGAACAAAGGAAAGAGGGTCAACATCTGAAACACCAATTTGTGATTGAAACTCAAGTGCTACATTTACAAAGAAATCATTAAGTTGATTTATTGGAATATTTGGTGTTTTAGACTTTTGACTTGATATGTCTCGATGTTCATTGATAATGTTCCATATACATGTTGTGGGATTTGAAACATTTCTAATGAGATTATTATTAGCTTCTATTTCGGCTACTTTTATGGATAATTAATAAGATCTTTTGTAATCCATATTGAGTTGAAAGTTCTCTCAAAAGGTTTAAGAATTCCCTCATTGATTTCAAGTCATCGTTGAATCAGTTCCAGATAACTCGATGTTGATTTTTTTTGTATTTATATAAGATTTTTGTGGAAATGCATGCTTCAAAGCTTGCACCAAAATATCCAAAAACAAAGAGAATCTGGTATCAGCTGTTATGTGGACAAACTAATTTCACTGACACAATGAAAAACAATGCCTTCCCTTTCTGTGTTATCGGCCTGCACACTACCCTTGCCAAAACGGTGTGATGAATCCTTAAGGAGGCAGGGAAGTCTACGAGTTGGCAAAGATGATCAGAAAGAGCAGTGTCAAAGAGCCACTTGGCACTCCCGTCTATCAGAGCTGATGAAAATGTTGTTACGTTTTTCCAGTGAGTTTTGAACGAAATTGCAACTTTTACTATTTTAAACTAATACTATCCTTATTCTTTATCAATGTATACAATTAAACACACTAAACTACTCTTATAAGTGGATAGCTGTCCTTGGTGACGTCATTGAGCCTTCTATAGTCCACGCAGAATCTAGTAGTCCCATCCTTCTTGGTGACTAATCAATAATTCCATAGTCAAGCATTTGGTCCACTAATTTGGCAACCTCTTGCTGCTTCGTCACTGGTAACCTCCGAGGATGCTGCCGTATGGGGTTAGCACTTCCAGTGTCGATTTTATGTTTTATAATGTTCGTTCTGCCAATATTGCTATTTTTCCTTTCAAAGGCTGTGCTCTGCTCTTGGACATATTGTGTAGCTTTCTTCAGTTCTTCGGAAGACCAAATTGTTGTTCTAGGACTTCCTTAGGTCATGTTGAGGGTGTTAGATCTGACTGCGTTTCGCAACTGGTTACCCATTGCACCGGCTCGCAAGTGGATATTACATCTCCTTTATTGATTTTGATGGAATTGTATTTCATCCAATTCCATCACAATCAATAAAGGAGATCTAATGCTATTCTCGGCTACTAACACTGTGTGGTGTAATTTAATTCTCAGTTGAAGTGCAATATCCATTTTTCCAAGTACTCAGCAGTCCCACCGGTAACCGTACGTAAAACTGCATTCTTCGATATCGGTAGGACTTCTACTGTATTTACTCTGTTGGACCTTACCAAAGATACCGCCGCGCGCCGCACCAGTGTCAACAGTAATTGTAATGGCTTTTCCGTTGAGCTTTCCTTTAATAGCTAGACTGGCGGCTTTATCTTCTTTAGCCAACACCCGCCGTGCAATGTTGACTAATTGAAGTTTTCCTGATATGACTTTGAGGCCCTAGCACCTCTGGATGAAGATCTAGACCGTAGTTGTACTCAGGAGTCTCTTTTGTCCTGCCACAACTATAGCATTGATTTGAAGTATTTCGGTTACGTGGCCCATCTTCTAGTGGCTTCCGAAATCACCCCGTGACCTGAAGAACTTAGGTTAATTTCTGCAAAATTTCATCCAACTCAGTTAATTCACAGCTGTTTGCCGGCTTTTCTTCCTGGATGGATACGGACCTCACTTTTGGCTTAGAGATAGTACAGGCCGCCTCGATTTCTAGAGCTCTACCCATAGCTTCACTGCTGTTATCAAATTTGGCTAGACGTAGCATTTTCTGAGTTTCTTTGATACCATCCACGAAATATTGGGCAGCAAGTTCCTCTTGAAATTTCTCTGTTGCTCCCGGGTACGCCAATTGAATGAGACGTCTAACGTCTGTCTCAAATTCTTGCAGGTTTTCACCAGGTTTCTGATTGCGAAACTTTATTTGTGCCTGATGGAGTTGTCTTCTATGTTGGTCGCCAAATCGTCTCTCCAGGACAGCTACAAACATGTCATATTTCCCTTGTTGGCTGATGGTAATGGTCTGTAGTAGTTCCAAGGCAGATCCACGAAGCGCTACCACTAGTGACGTAGCCATTTCTTCGTTATTCTAACCGTTGGCGACAGCAGCGGCTTCAAATTGTCTTTTGTACATTGTCCAGGTTGTTTGACCGTCATAAGTTGGAGGTTTGATATGCTTGATTGTTTTATGGCTTGTAGATTCTTCATTTCTTTCGATACGATTTCTACTTCTTTTTGTACATTTCCAACTTCTTTGTGTGCAGTTCCATCTCCTTTTTGTATATTGTTTACTTTTTTTTCAAATTTCTTATTTTATCCGTTCAGTATTTTCTGTAATTTTCCTCTCTCGCCTACAATTACATCCAGCATCCATTTCTGAAGCTGATCCTATTCTATTTGCCTTTTATCCTTGATCTTGTAAAATTTTCTGAACCCGGTCCTGTTCTACTTGCCTTTTACGTTGATCCTCTACCTGATCCGTTTGCCATTTACGTTCATCCTCTTTTCGATCCGCTTGCTTTTTATCTTCTTGATCTTGAAACATTTTCTGAAGCCGGTCCTGTTCTGTTTGTCTCTCAGCATTTAGATTTTCCATGAAATCGGCCAACATTTTATTTATTTGCTCCATATCTGCCATTTTTTCCCTTTATTAACCATAGAATGTTATAAAATGTTCACAGAATCTACCAATCAAACGGTCTAGTTGACGTACTTGTACCCTCTTTTCTCATCGAAGAATGCTTCACAAGTCCGGTCCCTTCACAATCCAATGTTACGTTTTTCCCGTGGGTTCTGAACGAAATTACAACTTTTACTATTTTAAACTAATACTCTATTCTCTACCACTGTATACAATTAAACACCAAACTAACCCAAACTACTCTTATAACTTTACAACTAATAGCTCAATTCAACACTCAATGATTAACCTATTCCACACGCTTTCTGCCTGCTATTTATATGCACTGTAAAGTCTATCACGTATACTCCGAAACAAGCGAGGCTACTCTATATGATTCTCGACCAGGGCATCGAGATAATTCCACATTTCCTGAATCTTCGCGGCCGGCGATGATTCACACGTAGACGCGACAAGGCTAGTTCTATAGGGTAGCACAAAAACATTCGGGTGGTTGCTAGCCGTAACAATACGGTTATAAAGTCCGTTTTACAGTTCGCAGTTCTTCTTGCAATAGTATTGCAGCAATACCCTGACCTTGCAAGACATTCCCTGCAACTTTTATCACAATAGTTATTTTCCTAACAAGTGCGCAAAGTGATACTTTTCCGCACGCGACTGATGTTGACCGAACGACGCGAAGCGGAGTTCGGTCAATCAGTCGAGTGCGGAAAAGTCAGTTTGCGCAAGTGTTAGGAACAATATTTTTTCTACGAGCGCAGTCCAAATAAGCACAGAATAATAATGACCCGTATTTAAATAAAAGAAAAAGTATCTGCCATTTGGATACTTCGTTTTACACCTAGATTTGTTTAAAATCTGTCAATCTGACAATTATAAGTAGTGTTGCTTGACAATTTTTTACTACTATACCGAGGATTTCAAAATATATGGTTTTTGGTTTAAGTTACAATATTGCGAATTACAGAAACTTTTAGGGAAAAGAGTATAATTATGACTTAAAACGGTTTCTTATATTGCATAAAAAGTCCAAAAGAGTAAAGTTTCTAAAAATATATGAACGTTTTCTTGTCTCTGGTGATTTTAGAGAATTTTACTTTCCCGCACATTTTCCCGCATAGCGTGCGGGAAAGTACTACTTCGCGCACTGAGTAGCGTGCGCAAAGTGGCCACGTTGCGCACGCTCGTAGAAAAAACGTTTTACAGTCGGAAATCTCAATTTGCAATCATTACCAAACTTAAAAAATATACTAAAATTTTATTTTATGTTTGCGTTTGTAAACTTCTTAGTTTTATGTAATAAAAATTCATAGAAGCGAACAAAAGCAAAAAGTTGCTGCTGTAATTAGTATTGTTACGTTTTTCCCGTGGGTTCTTAACAGAATTACAACTTTGCTTA
>JAEQML010081287.1:0-11267 GCA_016904865.1 Pissodes strobi
CGTTCGGTGTCGAGTTTTAGGGCGATTTTCCCAGTTGACGATAATTCATCAGGGCGGCGATGATGGAACGACAGGGGTTTCTTTTGTTTTCCCGTGGTCGACTATGATTGTTATTTCGCTGTCTGCCATATTAATAGCGTTCCCCTTTATGTAGGGATTTAATTCCATTAAAAGTAGCATAATATAAAAATAAAGCATTATCTATTGATTATATCTCTAACATCCCGATTTTTGCGGCCGTGGGTGGAAAGTGAAGTGCAGTAGTGAACGTATTTTGTAGCGCGTTAATAAATTGATATAATATAAAGAAAAAATTGATATATGTTATATGAAGGAACACCCGGCGTGTATGTAGAACATACTTGAGCTATTATAGTTAGAAACACATTGTAGGAGGTAAGGAAGCAGTTTATTTCCCGGCATATTATTATTAATAAAAATATTTTGTTTAGCAGTAAAAACTGTAACAAATTGATTTAAAAATGATATTATCAGTGTGCGCAAGCGCATTGCTTAGCCAAAGTTCAACTTCCGATCTAATCTTTAAATATCGAGCATTTCTTACTTCTTATTTGCCTGTTATTTTGAAAGGATTCCTATGATTAGTCAAGGGATTGTTTGTGTTTGGGGTATATTTTTAGTAGCGTGTTTACACTGGCTTCGGACACGGTAACGATCAAATATTATGATTGATAAAAGCGCTTTATTTATACACACACACCCTTCGATTTTTTAAACGTGTATACACAACCTTATTTAATAGCGCATAGAGCTACCAACCTAACCATGCTAGATGTTTAAAGAACAAGTAGGCGTATTATGGAGCTGAGAAGTAATCAACTTTGTTAAATATGATGACAGTTGGCAATTAACGGAAAATTCAGGTCCACCTCCCATTCTTTTTGCCCATGCACCCATCTCTGCAACCTAAATTTTCTAATTTTGCCGACTTCAAACCGTTCTCGGAAGAATTTTACGCAATTAAATGTATAAATATAGACCATGCTTTAATCTAAACGTCATGTGTCAAAATATTGGAAGACGTATTCCTTCAAATTTCCCATAATGCATCAAAAGCAAAGCCATCTATCTATCTACACAAACTCCTATAATATGTCGAAGCAGGGAAAATTTTTTAGATATTCTGCATATTTCTCTTTAACATCGATTTCCTTGTATTTCCCGATCTCCTACAGAAAATTGTTATGGAAGTTTTTTATAGCAGACATATCGAGGTTTATGAAAATGGGATTGTTTTTTTCAAAATGGCTATGCGTTGGCTGGTACGTGAGATTAAAGTAGATTTTTCAAACTGAAAACTGAAAAAATCACCAGTTCGGTATTTTCAATAGTATCAATGCGATTTCTTGATATGTTGTACTCGTAGCCCTCCTCTTTACTGTCGGGAAGTTTGGTTGTCCCAGATTATTCGGTTTTCCAGTAATAAAATATTAAGTGGTTGCGAGTCGTGTCAAAAAATTACTTTTCGAGAAAAAGGATCAAAGCTAATTTTTTTGCCTTACAAATCGATGTTTTTACATTCGCTCCAAGTCCAAAATATGTTTTTATTTGATACATTTCATAAATAAAATATATAAAACAAAAAATAGGAGCAATTGATCGCTGGCAGTCATCCATTTTTCGGGCGTTACC
Organism: Pissodes strobi; assembly: GCA_016904865.1. Lineage (NCBI taxonomy): Eukaryota > Metazoa > Arthropoda > Insecta > Coleoptera > Curculionidae > Pissodes > Pissodes strobi. The sequence continues at coordinate 1,654 of JAEQML010081287.1, forward strand.
ATGGCTACGCTATACTATTTAGATTGAAAGAAGGGACGTTAGTCAATTGCCCTTAGTAATCACTTATTATGACTTGGACAAGTCTGTGAATAAATATCAAGCCCGTAAAAATACTGAAAAGTTTGGAATTTGTTTGCGATGTTCTACGTATTTTTAATAGAATTTTTTCGAAACAGAACAGAACAGTTGGCTGGTAGATTTTTCAAACTGAAAGTCAAAAAAAATCACCAACTCGACATTTTCAATCGGATCGATGTGATTTTTTGGTATGTTCTGCTCATATCCCCCCTCTTCAATGTAAGAAAATTTGCTTCAGATTATTTGGTTTTTCAGTAATAAAATATTATGTGGCGACGTGTCGCGCCAAAACTCGAAAAGGCAAAAAGTTTAAATTTAACTGACACACCCGGTATAAAGAGCATCATCATTTATAAAGTGTCCTCTTGTACGATTTTTTACGTAGATTTTCATGAAGTAATGCATGTTCTTATATAAAAAATCTTTTTTCGGGAAAATAAAAACCTTAATTTTTCTGCCTTAGAAAAGCATATCAAAGCAAAATTTTGAAAAATCGCATATACAATTGACCGTCGGCTGACCTCAAGTGTTGCCAACTTCCAGAAAAATGCTAAATATCTATAAATACCCAAGAGTTAATGCGTGACGCGTAAATAGCCGAGCGTAGAATCCTTTGAGCGTTAATGCGTGACGGCTCAGTATTCTTCAATACATTTTATAAAGCACTTGTCTTCATTTTTCATCCATATCAAAGCAAAAGTAATAAGGAACTTTGCCAATATTAAAATTTGTATTTAGCATACCCAGTGTTCCTTTAAAAATTTTGTTTGGAAACGACTAATTGAATTATTGAACGCGTGTTTGAATCTGTCAATTTGTCAGTATGGTCGTTGTCCTATAAGTCGCAGTAAATTTCCCTAAATCAAAGTTTCAAAATTCCCTAAAATAACGTCAATCTTTGACAAGGGAGGGACATCAATGCTCAACTTTTTGTTTTACGATGTTGCTAACTGCTATCATTGTGACGTCACCATGAGGCGCTTTCGAAAACTTACTATGATTGTCAACTCATGCAAATAAGAACATATTATTTCATTGGTGGCAACACCGTGAAGTTGTCCATTTCATTATAGAACAAGACATTTTAGGGTTCTGTCTGCAAAATGATTTTGCAATTTAATTTTTTCGAAAAATTTGCTAGTTACGCATTAGCCCTCCTTGAAAGATAGCTTCTTGCGCTGTTGCTAAATAGCCGAAAAAGTAATAATTATTGAAAATAAAACGAGTTTCGTAATAAGTTTTTAACATCCAAAAACCTTGGCAAGAAGCTTTCTAAATTAACAACGGTGTTAATAGGAAATAATGAATAAACGTTAAACATGGCAACAGTGCCTTTATTTTGGTTGGCAAGCATGCACTCCATGTGCAGTTGCCAGATTTACTGACTTTACTGCTCGTTTACTGATCAATTGATATGAATAAATCGAAAGAAAATAGACAATATGTGTAAAACAAAATAAATATATACGTATGAACTAAAGCTTGTGCTATTTGAAAAACCAGCATGTCAAAATAAACCGATAAATAGGGCCTTCGACAGTGTTGTCGATATATGTAATAGCTAGGTTTTGTACAAATAAAATCGAACCTCGCGTCAGATTGAAATATTTTATAGCATTAAATTGTTCTTTAATATGAATATTTCGTCACTGGAAAAGTAATTTCGAACTCTAGCATAAAGGTGTATCCAGCTGGCAACACTGGATAGGCGTCTAACCACGACCTTGTACTTTGGCTCCCGCAGGCGAGTTTTCAGATACTAGTGCACTTGTGAATGAGAGGCGCGTGATTGGCTAGCTATGTGAAGTGACGCATGTCTTTGCGTTGCAACCAGTTGTTTGTAAGTCAGCAGATGGTCTAGGGGTCTGCATGGTTAGCCTTCACTTGAGCGACCTGGATTCAAATCTCGTCGGTTTTGTTTTTTTTAAGTTAACAGTTTTTCTTGATTTTTGGGTTAGGCTTGGGCTACCACTTGGTTAGTTTCCTTTTCTTGAGCCCCGGAGCGAGCGAAGGGCCATATACTTGCCAATTGCAGGTCTTTAAACCGCATGCATTCACAAGTGCACTAGTATCTAAAATATCGCCTCCCGCAGTCCAAAGCAAACCTTAGTAGCGTCTCACCGATTCAGGGAGCCTTGATCCCGACTGTTGCAGAACGACACGGTTAATGGCTCCACATGCTTTTTTTAATGTTTACATTTGTATTTTTATATTTTCACCACCAGCATCCAGTTTTACATGCAATGCCCTCCGCTCGATGCGCGATGCAATCGACTAAAACGAACCAAAAGCATGCCAAAAAACTGACAAATTCAATAAAAAAAAAGCTTGTAAATGTCGGCGAACCCATTACTTTTGCGTCATCTGGGCCAACTTCTCACATTTCTGCATTTTTCGAAAAGTCATACAAACGCGTGAAGTGAAAAAAATTTGTAAACACCATTGACAAGCGGGGTTCTGGATCAAGGCTCCCTATACCGGTGAGACGCTAGTTTAGTCAGAGAATAACAGTTGGTTTGTTATACTCTGGTTTAGTACTCTACCTGTATCGTCGTGGCCTAGTGATTTTAAGCACCTTTTTCTAGTTTTAAGGCTGGAATTCGTATGGATTACGCCGTAGAGCAGTAACGCCAAGGTTTTTTTTATGTGAATTTACCCTCAATACATGCTACTGGCTCGCGGACCCTACATTTCCTTCAAAAATAACACAGTTGGCATGGGAAATGATCGGGCGGCTACGGATCCAAAGTAGAACGGTTTGGCTAGACGCTTCTCAACAGTGGCAACACTGCAACACTGTCCTCAGATTAGGACAGTGGGACAGTGGGTCCTGTCGTGCAACATGGCCGACTAATTTTTGATTTTTGGTGAAAGTGGTGATCTGTCATCCAATTTTGAAATTTCAGAGGGTAATAATATTGTGATTTACGGTTTATATGCTACATAACGTGTGTCCATTCCGAGAACGATTTTTAAAAGGTTATTAAGTGATTTGTGATCATAAATGCAAGTAAAAACAGGCAAATAGGGCACCTGTTCAATGAAGAAGCCCTCTTGAACGGATACATATACTGGCAGGTAACAAACTAACTTTTCCATTGATGGAATGGTAAATACTATCACTAGACGAACCTTCCCTGGCTAAATGATCAAATTTAATGAATTTTGTTACCATTTTCCTAAAAATATATACTTACAATTTACAAAATATAGGTGGGAAGTAGACAACCAACAATTCAGCCAGAAGAAAGCCATGTCAGGACCGGAGTTGCTCTTATTGCAAACCGACTGAAAACGACACGTTCTTCTCGTTGGCAGAAAAATCAATTTAATTCGTTTTGAATTCATTTTGATGTCAAATATCAATGCTATATATTGTATAAACATTCTTTTTGTTCGCAATTTAGGTCGGCCGGCGACAATTTAGGAACGGGTGGAGCAGGGGCGGGCGGAGACGGCGATGGCATCGTGGGCGGACCCAAGAATTCGCAGCAAATCGCCGCTCAGAAGAGATTGCAACAGACGCAGGCGCAGGTCGACGAAGTGGTCGATATCATGAAAACCAATGTCGAGAAGGTGCTAGAGAGAGATGCGAAGCTTTCCGAACTAGACGATAGGGCTGGTGAGTATTTAGATAGAATTGTGATGGTTGCTAATTTATTATTCACTTGTTTCTTAGGTTGTATCTTTTTCTACCTACACAGGAGATAAAAGATAGAAATATACTCGGTTTGCAGCTAATTTACCAATAAATCGTCGATGTAGGTTTTAAAGTGTTGGCAACTCTGTCATGTCTAGGCGTTGTCAATACTTTTGTCAATTGTTTTAGTCAAAAACAGACGTTGCCAAATTTACTAATTTTATTTTCTTTCAGATGCTTTACAACAGGGTGCGTCGCAATTCGAACAGCAGGCAGGCAAACTCAAACGAAAGTTTTGGTTACAAAATTTAAAGGTGAGCTTTTAACCGGAAACCTTATTGCAAATGGTTTTTGTAATAACTATAGCAACGTCGTAGAAAGTTCGTTAATTATGCACAGTGTTGCCAGATCCAAAAATAAAAAATTGCATTGTCACATAGTAAATGGTATTTCCATTTCTGGAGTTATTAATACAATTCTGAAGCTTCGAAAGCCAGCATCGATGTTTAATTAATGTAAAGTGTGTTTAAATCGTCAATGTTTATGGTCAAATTTGCGAAAAATGTTATGATTGTTTTGGCCATTTTCTTAATTTAAAATCAGGTTAAGTTCAAAATCTTTAATGTGTCGATATAGTGCCAACTCTAGTTCCAGGGCCTACTATTGGAATACTAATGTACAAAAACGTCAAATCTAGTACGAAACATCGCTGATAATGTCACGCAGTGACGTCATAAGTTGACAGCGTTTACGTCGTACCCTTTTTAGACAGATACGTACCTGTAAATCAAACGTTATTTTATTTTCAGATGATGATCATAATGGGCGTGATTGGTTTGGTAATTTTAATCATCATTATCAGTAAGTACCCTTTTTATATTTCGAATTATGTGACATAGACACTAAAATACTATGTAGTTATTACACACCGATAATGAGTGGCCTTAAATTAATACACTAACCCGGAACCCCCCATATATTTTTAGATTAAATACCGTTATCCATGCAACCACACTAAAAAAATACTTTTAAGTTTGACATATTTTTAGGAAAAACGTCTGATCGTGCAATATGCACGAATCTTGTTTTCGAACGGGTTCTATTATGACGTAATTTGCCCTCCAGCGATGTTGCCACACATTATCGTTGCGTCAGCTGTCAAAGTGGGCTTCGCCGTTGCCAGGTTTTTCAATAAACGCATGAATAATCATTGTCCATTTATCACATATAATCTAATTTCTCCAAATATTTCCGGTATATGTCAACTGGGTCGTATTTAGCAGCAGGAGCGATTTTTTTTTTGATCATTGTGTATATGCCATATGATTTTTAGTTTCCTATAAATGCGCCATGGGTTCAATCAGCCCCCTAACTATTGGACGGCGCTAGTGCCACATTGTCATTTCGTCATCTGTCAAAGTGCGCTTCAACGTTGCCAAGTTTTTTACTAAACTTACGGACGTACGTTGTTCTGCAAATACTGCATCCTTTAAAAGTTGTTTATTTTTCTTGCATCGTTTAGGCCGCAACGCGATAGCATTTGAGAGCATATTTTGAGATAAAAAAAATTGCCACAACTGAAGTAAACTTCTGAGAGATAAGGAATTGTTTTTTTAAGTTTTTTTTATCAACTTCTGCCTCCGGTTTCGACACTTTTAAATATTTTTTTTTCTATTTTCATCTTTTTTTCGCCGGAAACCGCGTTTCTCTAACTTTTTTTACTATTTTTTTCTTTATTTCGTTTTATAATACTCTTATTAACCTTCCGAACAATTTTTTCTTTTTTATTATTAATTTATTTTATTTTGTTTTTGTTCCTTTTAATATATTTTTTCTTATTTCGTTTTATAATCCTTTTATTAGCTTTCCAAGCATTTTTTACATTTTTTAATATTTTTCCCATTTTTTCAAAAATTTGTCTTTTTTTCATATAGCATTTTTTTGCTCATTTTTGCGATCCCCGACCTAGTAGCTGAACACCTTCGCCTCGTTTTCACCGAAAACCGCGTTCCTCTAACTTTTCTTTTATTATTATTTTTTTCTTATTTCGTTTTATAATACCCTTATTAACTTTCCGAACAATTTTTTCTCGTTTTTTATTAATCTCTTTTCTTTTGTTTTTTTATTATTTTTTTTTCTTATTTCGTTTAATAATACTTTTATTATCTTTCCGAAAATTTTTTCTTTTTTATCAACCTTTTTTCTTGTCTTTGTTTTTATTATTCTTTGCTTTATGATTTTAATTGCTTACGCAAGACTATAAAGGAGTGTAATAATATTAATAGTTTTAAAAAAATGGTTAAGGAACACTTGTTATTGTCTTAGTTATGTAAGTTTTATTTATACAAATTTATGTGTTTATTTTTTTCTTTATTTTATTGATGTTCCATATTTGTATATTTTTAACTTCTTGTAATTTTAAAATACGTATTTTATTGATTTATTAGTGTGTTATTTCAAATATATTTTTTCCCTATTGTTTTTAATATGAAGCTTTTATGCGGAATAAACATTATTAATATTATTATTATTATTAATATTTATTTTCTTATTTCGTTTTATAATACCCTTATTAACTTATCGAACATTTTTTTCTTTTTTTTTATTGATCTTTTTTCTTTTGTATTTGTTTTTTTTATTAAACTTTTTCTTATTTCGTTTTATAATACTTCTATTAACTTTCCGAACATTTTTTTCTTTTATTTTATTCATAATTTTTCTTTTTTTTGTTCTTTTTATTATTTTTTTTTATTTCGTTTTAGAATACTTTTATTAACTTTCGGAACATTTTTTTTTCATTTTTTTATTAATTCTTTTTTCTTTTGTTTTTGTTTTTATGATTATTTTTTTCTTATTTCGTTTTATAATACTCTAACTTTCCAAACTATTTTTATTTATTTTTTATAAATCTTTTCTTTTTTCTTATTTTTTTGTTTTATAATACTTTTATTAACTTCCCGAACATTTTTTTCTTTTGTTTTTGTTTTTATTATTCTTTATTTTCTTATTTCGTTTTATAATACTTTTATTCACTTTCCAAACATTTTTTTATGTTTTTTTCAATTTTTCCCATTTTTTGAAAAATGTCCAGTTTTCGTCCAGGATCCTAATTTTGCCCTGGCTACATGTCCTGAAATTGTCAACCCTCTAGCTCTACTGGAACATGCTTAATTAAAGGAACGCTCCACTTTGATAAGCATTTTTTCTGAGTTTTCCCTCGCTAAAGAAGTTTCACTTCAAAACTAAACTCTCCTCACAGTCCTTATACAATACATTAAAATTGATCTGGCAACCTCGGAGTAGACGTCCGGCAACCGCGGTGTCCGTTTGTTTGGGAGCGGAGAACCATAGATATTGAAGGCAGTCTATAAACTGGAGGCAGGTGTTATGCTATAATTAACTTGGCAACAGCGCTTGCCTAATAGTTGAGACACAGACTTTATACGCAACCGACAGTGGCGACTCGTGAACTAAGGACACTTCTTATTTCATAAACAGGGATGACATACGACGATCGTTTCGACCGAACGGAAATTACGTCATAATAGGCCCGAGAGGAAAGTAACGTTGCCTTTTTCCTGAAATAAAATATGAATGCTAATAAAATGTTTTAACGAATAAAATCAGTAAAACCTTGTATTTTTTCCCCAGTGAACTTCATGTAACTGTCATTCGCGCGTCCCGGTCCGATATTCGGTAAATTGAATGTCCCTAATATACTTTATGTGTTAATTTGTGTATATTATACGGGGCTTCCCAAAAGTATAAAATGAATGAGCGGTATTATTGTATGATCCGGTTCAAGGAATAATGATGTACTTTTGGCACACCCTGTAGTGCTTCAATCTCTGTCTGTCTTTCTGTGCGTAGAGAATATTTTCGATAAATTGTATATATATTTCGAATCACCCTTTTTTAGTATATTTTTTTATATTAGTGAGTCACCCAGAGTCGTACAAATATTTTTAAATTCACATACACAAACGATATACGGGCAGCAACTGGCAACAGCGCAATGAAGCGTCTTGGCGAGTGTCTAAGCGCCCGGCTCGCTAACCTTGAGAGTTAGCGATACGTTAACTGTAAAAAGTTTAGGCCCCGTTTTTCTGGTGGTTAACGAAGTTGACAGTCTTTTGTTAAAAATATTTGTACTCCGTTATGTCGTTTGCATGATGTTCAAAAATTTTATAGAATCATATTAATCATTGGTACAGGGTCGTGCCCTATATTTTGAAGACATTTAGAAAGTTTTATTAATGCATGAGCTCTCATTGAAATGCCCTGTATGTTAATAAATTATTTCAACTAGTTGGCTTGAATCCCGCAGCCTGTCAAAGCATCTAAAATGTCAATGTTCAAACGTCAATTCTGTCAACTTCCACGTTTGTTTTGATGACGTAATATCGTATAGGGTTTTTCATTGCAACAACTAAATTTAGTACTTGTGCTACGCGTTTTTTGCTCATCCTGTATATTCTAACATATTTTTCCTTAAATACGAACAATCTCTGCAGCGACACGCAATGACATTTTCAGGAGATGTCCAAATATACAACCCTGTACCATATGTTTGGTAGGTAGATGCATGGGTTTTTAGGTATAGGGTACTCATGGGGCGTCGTTATATCAGGGCATTAATAGCGACATTTGGGTTTAAAACTAGCATAGCCCAAGCGGGGGAATTTTATATTTAAAACATTTCGTTGTGGTCGAGCTCTATCTCTTGGATTACGCCCATTGGCGTAGATACGCCTGTTCTTTTGAATTTAAGCTTTGGGATTTTAACGGCGCCGATGTAGGTACCCACTGTTTTTGCGGAATGTATTTAATGCTGGTATAAATAAATAACTATGTATGTTAGAAATTTATGTATTTAGTAATAATAAATAATACCTAATGTAAATGTGTGTTAAATGGGCATGGGCATGTTATCTCAAAATTATGTACGAGGAAGTAGCAAAATTTCAAATGTAACTAAAGCATTTCCGGTTTTTCTTTTGCAGTTTGAATTGCCAAAAAAGAACAGTCAACCATTATATAAATATAAACATGCACATACACAGTATCATCTTTACATATTTACAATAATACAAATAATAGGACGGGGGTATATTTTGGTATACGAATAATTCGATGCGATAAGTACGTTTTACCATCCACTGTCTCGGGCACGTTTTTTCATTATGCGTTTTGTCCGATTTCGGCCTTTATAGGTCAATTCGGGAAATTATACATACGCAGTGTTGCCAACATGTGGCTACCATTTTTTTTCGCCAAAACAGACTTTTTAAAATCTGGCACCACGGTGTCAGTAGAAGCTGCATACTGTCAACTGTCAACATAAGAGATGATCAGGGCCGTACTCGGGAGCTTTTTTAATTAGAATTGTTTTATTTTGGCATCAAGTTAGTAATAAAAATGCGGCATAAACATTGTTAAATGTAATTATGGACTGTTACAGATGATAAGGCCTATAAGGATCGAAATTGGCACGCAGTCTCCTAACATCGAAAAAGTGTTCGATACATAACTAACCAATTTTATAGATAGAGCCATTAGAGTCGATAGATTCCGAATTGTTAGTACGCCGAAATATACCGATGCGATGTAGGAAAACACTAGGTCAATAAACATTGGTAAACATGTATGTAATTTCTTAATAATAATAATATAAAATGTAAAAATATAGGAGCAGCAGCGAATCTCAACAATTCATCAATACCTGTCTGTATCGTACATTTGAAGAGTTGTACCATTTAATTAGGTTTTTTTCCTGTAAAATGCCTAGAATGCTTGCTAAAAGACGACTAGAAATAGATATATAGGGTCTTTCAAATAAATTCTACTTTAGTTCGTTTCAAAATTACAGATTGTAACAAAAATCTATGGTTGATAT
>JAEQML010081288.1:0-11266 GCA_016904865.1 Pissodes strobi
ACTTAGTGTACTGTCAGTGCTATGCAAGCTACTACAGGGTGTTCTATACGGAACGGACCAGTCGTATAATTACGATTGAACTTCCTTAAATTATACTTCTTAACCACGTTCTACTAGACCACCATGTAGTTACGCCTCTGTCGCTCGAAGGTGTCACTGATATCAAAGCAAAAATTTTTGCTGACCCATAATATGTAACAGCCCGATATAGATCCTCAATACGTTTTCAGTGCGCGTAGAATGTGTCACGTTTGTGTTATGTAAAATTGTTTGATTACAAAGATCGGTAAAAGATGGTGTGAAAAGCAATTTAAATCTGTATCAAAAAAGCTGAGACGTCTTCAGGATACTTTAGTTGCTCTTCAGGAAAAAAAATAAAATTCGGGTAATTCAAGTAAGTAATGCTATTTTTTTTTTTATTATTATAAATATATTAGACTTAATAAAGTACCTACCAACTAATTTGGTTGCATAGCTAAAATAGTTGTTTATGCAACTATTGGCAGTAATTTGAGACAAATAAATCCCTTGTTCGTATTTATGTATTAGTTTTGTGACTAATACGTTGGCACAGAATTTATTGTTTATGCAATAATTTTATCGATAAAAATTTGACAATATATTTATGTATATTGTTTTTGGTTATTTTATAGCTCAGTCAGGTAGATAGTTGTTTATGCAACTACTTTGTTTATGAATTAATATTCGCCTACTTGACAGTTAGCACACAGACTTGGGAGCACCACAGGGATCAGTGCTGGCTCCACTGTTATTTATAATATTTGTCAATGACCTGACACTCCCAGGCCTAACCATCAGGTTTGCTGATGATACAAGTGTTGCCGTCTCGACCGAGGATAATGCGATAACAACGACAAATAAAATATCCAGATACTCTTCGTGCCACGGGTTATTTAAAACGTTGATTTAAGCAACGTTGGGTTTTGTTACAAGGCGAAATACGAGCTAAAATAAATTTATGTATTTATTGGGGGGACAGTAATAGCAGATGTATATGAGGGCCCCAGTTCAGCGTCATTGCCAGCCTTATCAAAAGAATCTCTGTTGGGGATGGATCCCAGAAAGCTAGTCATGGTCCACCCTTGGACAAGGAATTAGTGACTAGATGGCTCTGCAAGATAAGCTAGGGCCTGGCTTAGCTACATTGGGAGAGGTTATATCTTTCATTTTGGCATCTGACAAAATCCCGGCAGATGTTAAAACTCTGTTGACTCCAAAAGCTGCCAATTCAGCTAAGATGTTTTGCGAAGTGCATTTACTATCTAATCATCGCAAGCATCAGGTCTACCCCTATATGAGCCAGGTCACTCAGAAATTGGCAGAAGACATAAAAAGGGATGCAACATTGTTTGGTTCAGACTTTTTCGGGAAATGCAAAGCAGCTCAAGCCGCGGAAAAAGCAGCCATTGATATTAAGGCTAGAAAACTCACTGTTCCATGAAAACAAACATTACGGAAGTGTTAGTTTTATTTAAACGCTCAGCGTCAGGCTCCAAAAACCAGAATGAAGAACTCGAATGCCTCCAGGTTTCATAAAAGAGAAGTTGCAATACGGAAAATACGTCCAAGGGCGCCTCGTCAGGAATATCCTCGACAGGGACGTTAAAGGTAGACATTCAAGAAAAATATGTGGGAAGAATTCATCTTTTCTATGATCAGTGGGCGTCAATAACTAAAGATCAGACAATTTTGAATTGGGTTAAGGGGTATAAGATTCCTTTCATATCCAATCCACGTCAACATAAAAATTTTAATGTTACGACAGTCTCTAAAATAGAACAGCTATAGCTTTTGAAGATAACTTCAAGAAAGCATTGAAAAGCTTTTAAAAATTGAAGCCAGATCAACATGTCACCTTTTTAGTAGAAAAACCTTCTAGAGGTTATCGTTTTGTATTAAATTTAAAGAAGTTAAACACTTATGTTCGAACACAACATTTTAAATTAGAAAATTTTAAAACAGTAAGAGATATTATATTTCAAGACTCTTACATGTGCACAATAGATTTAAAAGATGCTTATTATCTTATACCAACGCATAAAACATATAGAAAATATTTAAGGTTTTCCTTTCAAGGTAACTTATTTGAATTTAATCTTTTACCTTTTGGATTATCGACTGCTCCTTTTATTTTTTGCAAATTGTTTAAACCCCTTTTTAAGTTATCTTAGATCGAGAGGTCTCTTAAGTGTTAGTTATTTGGATGAATTTTTGATTCCAGGTAAATCAAAATATTCATGTCAAGGAAATATCCAAACTACAATGGAGTTGCTTTCAAAGTTAGGGTTCATTATGAATTTTGATATGTCTTGTTAAGACCATGTCAAAGTATAAGATTTTTGGGGTTCCTCTGGGACTATTAGTTTGCCAGATGACAAAGTAGATAGGGCCACTCAATTTATTTCTGATATTAAGCGTTAACTTAAAAATTCGTTATTTTGCTAAACTTATCGGATATTTGGTCTCTATATGCCCTGCCTTTACATATGGATGGGTACATGTAAAAAGTCTCAAATAAAAATGATGAATCGAGAATTAAATTATCAAGCGAATGTTTACAAGATTTAGAATGGTGGCTTAAGAATATTCATAAGTCAGGTTCTTCATTGTCGCAACGTAATTATGTTTATAATTTTTTTACGGGTGCGTCTAATTCAGACTGGGAGGCTGTGTGTTTTAATCAGAAAACAGGTGGGTTTTGGAATGAGTATGAAGCAAAACACCATATAAATTATCTAGAGCTTTTGGCAATTTTTTTTCCTTAAAATCATTTTTCGAAGAAAAATCGAACTTAAATGTGTTACTTAGGGTTACGATGCAGGTATCGTACAATATGTTCAAAGGTTAAGAAAAACCTGTAACTTCCTTGACATCAACTGATAGATTTTCGAAATCTAAGTAAAATTTCGAGTCTCTCATGTAGGTTACATGCGTCTCGCGTGAAAATGACCGGAAACGTCGGATTTAGCGTTGTCACAGAATAAATATGCGAAACAACGCATTTCCAGGTTTTATAAGCAAGACGTTTAATAGTTAACTAACCCTAAACTAACCCATTCGAAAGAATTCGATTGTTGCATGCAGCAACAATAAAAAAAAATTGATAAAACTTCCTTATTGTCAGGAGAGCTTTTCTATAACAAAGCGTACCTAATGAAGCGATAAAAGTGATTATTTCTTCATTGACAAATAGCGCCCTCAAACAATACGGAAATACTTTATTTCGCATTCGAAAATCTATCGGTTGATAGATACAGGTTTTTCTTAACCTTCGAACATATTGTACGATACAGGACCTTAAACAAAATTAATAAAGTGCAATATTTCCGCAACTATTAGCGCCACATCGAAATTTATTAAAGAAAAAGTCAACTTTTTAGATGATCTACGTTTTGCTTCTGCAAACTTTTCCTTTCAGATCAGCGATTACCCGAAAATTACAGAAAAATAATTTTTTTCCCAAAATAGTCGTTTTTCTCACAAACGGTTAGACATAGAGCTAATAAGTATATGTATATCTAAATGTGTAAAATGACCAGGTATATAATTCTTGTCTGATACACTTTTCATGCCAGATCAACCGTTCCCTTGTAAATTCGACAAAACTGTATTTAAAAATTATTTTTGATTCAAATTGAATAATTACAATTATTTCACGAAATGACCGAACCCTTCTTAAAAGACCGCGACATTTCACGGTCAATCCGATGTTTCCGGTCATTTTCATGCGAAACGCATGTACCCTAGATGGGAGACTCGAAATTTTACGTGGATTTTGAAAATCAGTTGATGTCATGGAAGTTACAAGTTTTTCTTAACCTTCGAACATATTGTACGATACAGGACCTTGAACAAATTTTTGATTCAAATTGAGTAAGTACCATTTTTTCACGAAATGACCGAACCCTTTTTAAAAGACCGCGACATTTCACTTAAATTTATAAAGGTATACGTAGTTATGCGCAAGTAGCTTGAATTCTTTCGATTGGGTTTGAAACTTTCGACGGCTTGCTTATAAAACATGGAAATGCGTTATTTGGCATATTTCGGCTGAGAAGCTTAATGCGACGTTTCCGGTCATTTTCATGCGAAACGCAGGTTTTTCTTAACCTTCGAACATATTGTACGATACAGGACTTTGAACAAAATGAATAAAGTGCAATATTTCCGAAAATATTAGCGCCACATCGAAACTTATTAAAGAAAAAAGTATCTTTTTAGATGATTTACTTTTTGCTTGTGCAAACTTTTTATTTCAGATCAGCGATTACCTGAAAATTTCAGAAAAATACATTTTTATTCCCACAATTGGTTTCATAGTCGTTTTTCTCACAAATGGTTAATGAATAAAGTGCAATATTTCCGAAAATATTGGCGCCACATCGAAACTTATTAAAGAAAAAAGTATCTTTTTAGATGATTTACTTTTTGCTTGTGCAAACTTTTAATTTCAGATCAGCGATTACCTGAAAATTTCAGAAAAATACATTTTTATTCCCACAATTGGTTTCATAGTCGTTTTTCTCGCAAATGGTTAGACATAAAGCCAATAAGTATGTACCAAAAATGTGTAAAATTACCCGGTATACAATTCTTGTCTGATACACTTTTCATGTCAGATCAACCGTTCTCTTGTAAATTCGGAAAAAGTGTATTTAAAAATATTTTTTTAATTAAATTGAGTACCATTTTTTCTCGAAATGACCGAACCCTATTTAAAAGACCGCGGCATTTAACGGAAATTTATAAAGGTATACGTAGTTATGTGCATATACCTTGAATTCTTTCGAATGGGTTCGAAACTTTCGATGTCTTGCTTATAAAACGTGGAAATGCGTTATTTAACATATTTAGGCAGAGAAAACGCAAAATCCGACGTTTCCGGTCATTTGCATGCGAAACGCACGTAGCCTACGAGAGATTCGAAATCTTACGTAGATTTTGAAAATCTGTCAGGAGATGTCAAGGACTTTACAGGTTTTTCTTAACCTTCGAACATATTGTACGATACAGGACCTTGAACAAAATTAATAAAGTGCAATATTTCCGAAACTATTAGCGCCACATCGACTTATTAATGAAAAAAGTTAACTTTTTAGATGATCTACGTTTTGCTTGTGCAAACTTTTCATTTCAGATCAGCGATTACCCGAAAATTTCAGAAAAATAATTTTTTTCCCAAAATTGGATTCACTCGTTTTTCTTACAAACGGTTATACAATAAAACCCTTTAATTTTCGTTTATTAGATGTAGATAATCGTGTAACTATTCCATTTAATACACAAATCCGATTTATTATTACATCAGCAGATATTCATTCTTGATCAATTCCAATACTACCCAAGCAACACTGAATGGGATATTAAACGTTAAAAACGATCTACTACCATCCGTCACGTTGATTTATACGTCAAACGTATTATAAACTGCAAAATGTCCGCAACTTCACCGTTTATATACAGGTGTCTATATTCCTTTCATAAACGTATATAGGTATACAAATATTTTATAAGATGGTAAACGTATATTAGCAGCTTATGGTATACTAGATTTATCCGTCACGTTGATGTATACGTCAAACGTATTATAAACTGCAAAATATCCGGACAATTTGCGAATAACTACGTCTACCTTTCTAAATTTACGCGAAAAGTCGCGGTCTTCTTAAAAGGGATCGGTGATTTCGTGAAAAAATGGTAATTACTCAATTGGATTCAAAAACCATTTTTAAATACAGTTTTTACCAATTTACAAGAGAACGGATCTGACATGAAAAGTGTATCAGACAAGAATTGTAGATCTGGTCATTTTACACATTTTTGGTATATACTTATTTGCTTTATGTCTAACCGTTTGTGAGAAAAACGACTGAATCCAATTTTCGGGTAGTCGCTGACCTGAAATGAAAAGTTTGCAAAGCAAAACGTAGATTTAAAAAGTTTGCATTTTTTCTTTAATAAGTCTCGATGTGGCGCTAATAGTATCGGAAATATTGCCCTTTATTAATTTTGTTCAAGGTCCTGTATCGTACAATATGTTCGAAGGTTAAGACAAACCTGTAACTTCCTTGGCATCATTTCATAGATTTTCGAAATCTACTTAAAATTTCGAGTCTCATTAGGCTACATGCGTTTCGCATGAAAATGATCGGAAACGTCTGATTTAGTGTTTTCTCAGCCTAAATATGCGAAATAACGCATTTCCACGTTTTATAAGCAAGACGTCGAAGGTTTCGAACCCATTCGAAAGAATTGAAGCTTTTTGCGCATAACTACGTAAACTTTAAAAATTTACGTGAAAAGTCGCGGTCTTTTTAAAAGGTATCGGTCATTTCGTGAAAAAATGGTAATTACTCAATTGGATTCAAAAATCATTTTTTACGAATTTACAAGAGAACGGATCTGACATGAAAAGTGTATCAGACAAGAATTGTAGATCTTGTAATTTTACACATTTTTGGTATATACTTATTTGCTTTATGTCTAACCGTTTGTGAGAACTGAATCCAATTTTGGGAATAAAAATTTATTTTTCTGAAATTGTCGGGTAGTCGCTGACCTGAAATGAAAAGTTTGCACAGGCAAAACGTAGGTCATTTAAAAAGTAAACTTGTTTCATTAATACGTTTCGAATTGGAATAATAGTTTCGGAAATATTGCTCTTTATTAATTTTGTTCAAGGTCAATATGTTCGAAGGTTAAGAAAAACCTATAACTTCCTTGACATCAGGTAATAGATTTTCGAAATCTACGTAAAATTTCGAGTCTCATGTAGGTTGCATGCGTTTCGCATGAAAATGACCGGGAACGTCGAATCTGGCGTTTTCTCAGCCTAAATATGCGAAATAACGCATTTCCACGTTTTATAAGCAAGACGTCGAAAGTTTCGAACCCATTTGGAAGAATTGAGGCTTTTTGCGCATAACTATGTATACCTTTATAAATGTACGTGAATGTCGCGGTTTTTTAAAAAGGGATCGGTCATTTCGTGAAAAAATGGTAATTACTCAATAGTAATAACAAGAGAACGGTAGATGTGACATGAAAAGTGTATCAGACGAGAATTGTAGATCTGGTAATTTTACACATTTTTGGTGTAGACTTCTTTACTTTTTGTCTAACCATTTGTGAGAAAAACGACTTTGAATCCAATTTTGGGAATCAAAATGTATTTTTCTGAAATTTTCGGGTAATCTCTGATCTGAAATGAAAAATTTGCACTAGCAAAACGTAGATCTACTTACTTTTTTCTTTAATAAGTTTCGATGTGGCGCTAATAGTATCGGAAATATTGCCCTTTATTAATTTTGTTCAAGGTCCTGTATCGTACAATATGTTCGAAGGTTAAGAAAAACCTGTAACTTCCTTGACATCATTTCATAGATTTTCTACTTAAAATTTCGAGTCTCATGCAGGTTACATGCGTTTCGCATGAAAATGACCGGAAACGTCTGATTTAGCGTTTTCCCAGCCCAAATATGCGAAATAACGCATTTCCACGTTTTATAAGCAAGACGTCGAAAGTGTCGAACCCATTCGAAAGAAATGAAGTTTTTTGCGCATAACTACGTATACCTTTATAAATTGACGTGAAAAGTACCCGGTCTTTTAAAAAGGAGTCTGCCATTTCGTGAAAAAATGTTAATTACTCAATTGGATCCAAAATAATTTTTTAATACAGTTTACTTTTTTCTTTAATAAGTCGTTGTGGCGCTGATAGTTTCGGAAATATTGCACTTTATTAATTTTGTTCAATGTCAATATATTGAAGGTTAAGAAAAACCTGTAACTTCCTCGACATCAGCTAATAGATTTTCGAAATCTACGTAAAATTTCGAATATCTCATGTAAGTGCCATCCGTTTCGCATGAAAATGACCGGAAACGTCGGTTTAAGCGTTTTCTCAGCGTGAATATGCGAAATAATGCATTTCCACTCTTTATAAGCAAGACGTCGAAAGTTTCGAACCGATTCGCAAGGATTCAAGCTATTTGCGCATTACTACGTATACCTTTTTAAATTTACGTGAAATATCGCGGTCTTTTAAAAAGGGTTCGGTCATTTCGTGAAAAAATGGTATTTACTGAATTTGATTCAAAAATCATTTTTAAATACAGTTTTTCCAAATTTTCAAGAGAACGGTTGATCTGAAATGAAAAGTGTATCAGACAAGAATTGTAGATCTGGTAATTTTACAAATTTTTTGTATATACTTATTTGCTTTATATCTAACGAAAAACGACTATGAATCAATTTTGGGAATAAAAATGTATTTTTCTGAAATTATCGGGTAATCGCTGATCTGAAATGAAAAGTGGCACAAGCAAAACGTAGATCATCTAAAAAGTTAATTTTTTTCTTTAATACGTTTCGATGCGGCGCTAATAGTTTCGAAAATATTGCACTTTAATAATTTTGTTCAAGGTCCTGTATCGTACAATATATTCGAAGGTTAAGAAAAACCTGTAACTTCCTTGACATAAGCTAATAGATTTTTGAAATCTACGAAAAATTTCGAGTCACAGGTAGGTGTCTCGCGTTTCGCATGAAAATGACCGGAAACGTCTGATTCAGCGCTTTCGCATTATAAGATCCTTTACACAAATGGTGCACTATATAAAAATCGGCCTCTCCTATTGGTCGATCCGCATGGCCCACCGCTCGCTACGGAGGCTCAAGAAAAGGAAACTAACCAGGTGCTAACCCAAACTAACCCAAGACATACCCAAAATCAAGAAAAAATCTGTTTAGAAACATAATCTTAAAAAAAAATTAAAAAAGAAGCAACCCGGACCGTCCAGGTGAGACCCAACTATCTAAACCTCTACACCACGAGAGCTCTTGTCAGAAATTAATTGCATGACGAAGTCATTTTGTAATACGAGATGGATCGACCAATAGGAGAGGTCGATTTTTACATAGTGCACTATTTGTGTAAAGGATCTTAAAAGGCAACGCATTTCCAATCTTTAGCGAACGTCGAAAGTTTCGAACCCATTCGAAAGAATTCATGCTATTTGCGCATAGCTACGTATATCTTTATAAATTTACGTGAAATGTCGCGGTCTTTTAAAAAGGGATCGGTCATTTCTGGAAAAAATAGTAATTACTCAATTGGAGTCAAAAATCATTTTTTAATACAGTTTTTCCGAATTTACTAGAGAACGGTTGATCTGACATGAAAAATGTATCAGACAAGAATTGTAGATCTGGTAATTTTACACATTTTTGATATATACTTATTTGCTGTATGTCTAACCGTTTATGAGAAAAACGACTATGAATCCAAATTTGGGTATAAAAATGTATTTTTCTGAAATTTTCAGGTAATCGCTGACCTGAAAAGAAAAGCTTGCAAAGCAAAACGTAAGTCATCTAAAAAGTCAACTTTTTTCTTTAATACGTTACGATATGGCAATAATAGTTTCGCAAATAATACACTTTATTAACTTTGTACAATATCAATATGTTCGAAGGTTAAAAAAAACCTGTAACTTCCTTGACATCAGCTAATAGATTTTCGAAATCTACGTAAAATTTCTCCCATGTAGGTGCCATGCTTTCGCATAAAAATGACCGGAAACGTCTGATTTAGCGTTTTCTCAGCCTAAATATGCGAAATAACGCATTTCCAAGTTTTATAAGCAAAGACGTTGAGAGTTTCGAACTCATTCGAAAGAATTGAAGCCTTTTGCGTATAACTACGTCAACCTTTATAAATTTACGAGAAAAGTCGCGGTCTTCTTAAAAGGGATCGGTGATTTCGTGAAAAAATGGTAATTACTCAATTGGATTCAAAAATCATTTTTAAACACAGTTTTTACCAATTTACAAGACAACGGATTTGACATGAAAAGTGTATCAGACAAGAATTGTAGATCTGGTAATTTTACACATTTTTGGTATATACTGATTTGCTTTATGTTTAACCGTTTGTGAGAAAAACGACTGAATCCAATTTTGGGAATAAAAATGTATTTTTCTGAAATTTTCGGGTAGTCGCTGACCTGAAATGAAAAGTTTGCACAAGCAAAACGTAGGTCATTTAAAAAGTAAACTTGTTTCTTTAATACGTTTCGATATGGCACTAATAGTTTCGGAAATATTGCACTTTATTAATTTTGTTCAAGATTCTGTATCGTACAATATGTCCGAAGGTTAAAAAAAACCTGTAACTTCCTTGACATCATTTAATAGATTTTCGAAATCTACGTAAAATTTCGAGTCTCATGTAGGTTGCATGCGGTTCGCATGAAAATGACCGGAAACGTCGGATCTAAATATGCGAAATAACGCATTTCCACGTTTAATAAGCAAAGACGTCAAAAGTTTCGAACTCATTCGAAAGAATTGAAGCCTTTTGCGTATAACTACGTCAACCTTTATAAATTTACGCGAAAAGTCGTGGTCTTCTTAAAAGGGTTCGGTCATTTCGTGAAAAAATGGTAATTAATCAATTTGATTCAAAAATCATTTATATATAGAGTTTTTTCATATTTACAAGGGAGCATGAACAGTGTATCAGACAAGAATTGTAGATCTGGTAATTTTCCACATTTTTGGTATATACATATTTGGTTTATGTCTAACCGTTTGTGAGAAAAACGACTATGAATCTAATTTGGGGAAAAAAATTATTTTTCTGAAATTTTCGGGTAATCGCTGATCTGAAATTAAAAGTTTGCACAAGCAAAACGTAGATCATCTAAAAAGTTACCTTTTTTCTTTAATACGTTTCGATGTGGCGCTGATAGTTTCGGAAATATTGCACTTTATTAATTTTGTTCAAGATTCTGTATCGTACAATATGTCCGAAGGTTAAGAAAAACCTGTAACTTCCTTGACATCATTTAATAGATTTTCGAAATCTACGTAAAATTTCAAGTCTCTCAAGTAGGTGCCATGCGTTTCGCGTGAAAATTACCGGTAATGTCTGATTCAGCGCTTTCTCAGACAAGAATTGTAGATCTGGTAATTTTACACATTTTTGGTATATACATTTTTGCTTTATGTCTAACCGTTTGTGAGAAAAACGACTATGAATCCAATTTTGGGAATAAAAATGTATTTTTCTGGAATTTTCGGGTAATCGCTGATTGAGATGAAAAGCTAGCACAAGCCAAACGTAGATCATCTGAAAAGTGAATTTTTTTCTTTAATACGTTTCGATGCGGCGCTAAGAGTTTCGAAAATATTGTACTTTATTAATTTTGTTCAAGATCCTGTATCGTACAATATATTCGAA
>JAEQML010081289.1:0-11266 GCA_016904865.1 Pissodes strobi
GAATGTCCATAATGTTGAAATGGATGGTTGGCGTTGGGTTAAGAGTTGGATAATTAGTGTTGTTGAGTTAATGGCAATGTAATGGCTGTGCTGTGTGTATTGGTTAGGACGTAGGATTGTTAAATGTGTATTGGTTAGGAGTTAGGACATTATTGTAAATCTTTTTAATTTTAAGACTCTGTAAATTGTACAGCTGTATGCTTTTCAATAAACTTTTGACTTTCGACTTTGAAGTAGCACTTACACAGTAAGTTTAGACATAATTTAAATGATTAGTGTCTATAACAAATTTGTTTCTTTTCGTTATATATATGTTCTATATTATTGTGGAGGATTTATCTTTATGTCAGCTTTTGATGATTAAATATTAAACGTAGGACCTCTTATTCGGCCCTGGTCTCGGGATGTGGATTGCACAAGGTTCGAGTGAACCTAACGAAGCTACAAAAAATGCATTTTGTCAAGCTTCGAGATGACTTGTATATTTTGTATTGTTTTACTTTTGTACCATTTAGGAATTATCTGTTATGTGTGCATGAAGAAAGAAATAAGAAAACGGTGTCTGCTTAAGACCGCACCACGACAGAAGTGAAAACTTCAGAGGGCGAGAATTGCCTCCAAAATTGTTCAGTTCTCCAATAATAAAATATTATATTTCACCATCGTCTCATAAATAGGTAACGTGCTAAACGGTCACGTGTTCAATGAAACGGTTATCAAAGTGAAAGGCCTCTTTAATTAAGCATGTTCCAGTATGGCTAGAGGGACATTTTCGACAAAATTGGAAAACATTTAAAAAACGTGAAAAAATGTTCGGAAAGTTAATAAACATATTTTAAAACGAAATAAGAAAACAAAATTAATAAAAGACAAAAGTTAGAGAAACGCGGTTTTCGGCGAAAAAGGCGAACGAGTTCAGCTAAGAGGTCGAGGATGGCAAAAATTAGAACAAATAAAAGGCTATGAAAAAAACGTAAACAAATGTTTGGAAAGTTAAGTATTATACAACGAAATAAGGAAAAAAACGTAAAAGATTGTTCGGAAAGTTAATAAAAGTATTATACAACCAAATAAGAAAAAGAAAATTAATAAAAAAAAGGAAAATTTGTGCAGAGAGTTAATAAAAGTATTATAAAACGCGGTTTTCGGCGAAAAAAGTGTCGAAACCGGGGGCAAAAGTTGAGGAAAAAAGCTTAAAAAATAAACACTTCAGTTGTGAGCTTATAAAGGTGAGGCACATATATTTTTTTCATATCATTGTTATCAGACCCATATACCTTAATAATAGGCATGTATGTATTATTTTGCGTTAAAATGTATTTTTGAATAAAATAAACAAACTCTTAATTGTTTTAAGTTTAATTTACCCTTCAAAGTACATAAATACATTTAGGACGTATTTTTCGGCACTTACTTTACTTTTTCGTGTCCGAGTCCATATTACAATTGGTCAGCCCAGTATCGGGCTACGTCCACAGCATTATTCTTAGCAAACCATAAATCTTCGAGGGAACATGAGCTTGGGCAGTTCTTGCAAACCAGGAGATGTTCCATAGTATGTGTCGCCCCACAGTCGCATTTGACATCCTGTTCATTAATAATTCCCCATTTTGCAAGATTCGTCTTTACAGGGGCAACTCCGGTTCTGAGACGGTTGAGGGATTTCCAGTCCAGCCTGGAGCCTGCTGAGAGTTCTTGTTTTAAGGGGAAGACTTCTGGTGGATCTATCGGTACTGTGCTCAGAAAGCTTCTGCGTGATTTTAATCGCCTCACCGGCTCGGGCGCTTCATACAGAGGGAGAGGGTGACGGCTATCAAATGTTTGCCTAAATCTTTCGGTGTGTTCAATAGCTAGTCGTCGAGTTGTTGGTGGTTCGCACCCGGCAGCTTTATAGAGTTTATCCAGCGGAGTGGCCCTCATGCAGTCATAAGCCTGCATGTCTCGTTAACTGCAGCATTGATAGATTTGACATGCACACCTATTCCACACCGGGCAAGCATACTCCGCTGTAACATAGTGCTTCAGCCGTTGTTCTGATCACGGAGGGGTGGGCTCCCCATTTACTTCCCGTTAATTTCTTGAGGAGCTGGTTCCTAGACGATACCTTTTGTCGGGTCTTATGACAGTGGGATTTATACGTGAGGGATCGCTCCAGGGTTACCCCTAGATATTTCGGTTGGGGTGTGTGTTCTATAGTAAAGCCCTCCCACTGGATCTGTGATTTTCTTCCGGCGGCCTTGGTGTTCAGGTGGAAGGCGCATGCCTGGGTTTTTGACGAATTGGGTTTCAGGGAGTTTGCTTTATAGTAGGCTGACATCCGTGTAGGGCATTTTGTAATATCTGTTCAACAACCGGAAAGTTTTTCCCTTGAGCTGCGATGGCCAAGTCATCGGCGTAGAGGAAGTGCCCAGTGTCACCAGGAGTGGGTTGGTCATTGGTGTATATGTTAAACAATATTGGGGAAAGAACACTTCCATGGGGAAAACCGTTTTTTTGTGTCCGCCATCTGCTCTTCTTGCCTTCTAAACTTACATAGTACCTCCTATTTTGTAATAAAGATTCGATTACTCTAGTTAACTCGTAATCCTTGGTGGTTTTATATATCTTGGAGAAGAGGGCAATAGCACATAATATTAAATAAATATTTTATTAATATTTATATCTTAATTAAATATTTGCTAGTTACAACTAATATTTTAAAAATATTTTTTTTCAAATATTTATTAGCCAATAATAATATACTATTAAATCAACATTCTTATTTTAATATTACTTGTTTAATATTTTTTTGATAAGAAATCAACATATCGATTCTAATATTAATAACCGAATATTTATTTCAAACTAATAAAATATGTAAATATTCCAACCTCCAAAACTTTTTACTCTTAACAGAAACAAACCACGAAGAGACAGTTAAGTAAATTCGAATGTTTGTTGTGTTCATGCCTTCTCTTTTACTTAATGCATTTCCATATAGTTCTCTCTTTATCTAGCATCGCCAAAGGTGATGTGATTGTAGATGGAGCCAAAGTCGTGTCGACGATGTTGCAAAAACAAACGATATATGTCTTTGTCTGACTCATGTAATTCTGAGTTAGAAGCTGAACAGCTGAATTCTAGATGACAACGATAAGATAAGTATTGACAGCTGAATGTTCAATATCAATACGTTACACCATGTTTTTATTTTAGGCTGTTGTTAGTTTGGCTTGCTGGTGTTTTCTTCTATTTTTGTGATAATTTCACAAATGTTTGTTTGAAAGATATACTTTTACATTCATTTTGTGACTGAAACGTTAATTTGTGTACGGAGTGGATCAGTGGGCTACTTAATAGAGACAACACAAACAGCATCATGGCTGCTTGCGTTGTTTGTGGATTAAGAGGAGATGAAGTTACAAAATGCACCATTTTCCTTTGTCCCGTATCCTGTAAAAGTATGTGCGCACATTAAATATAATTTTGTATTTGTATAATGCACTGTGAATTTTTTCTAACGATTATTATTGGTTTTTAATTTTAAGTAAGTACATACGATAGGCATATCTTGAATTCACTTATTATTGTTTGTATTCCATTCTGAGTATTAATTTCAAGTCTCATTTGTATTAATGAATATACTTTTATGAAATATGTATGCATTTAGATTAAATTTGTTTTTAATATTAACAAAATATTATTCAGAAATATTCGTTTAATTTTATAATAGCATAGGTACAAATAATTACTTAGCAATATTATATAAATATTTCAAACGAATGTGTATTTAATATTATTATCTAATATTAATAATATATTTGTCAATCTGTCTCTCGTAATATAAAATAAATATTTCTTTTTAATATTAAATAAATATTTTTGTGCTATCAGGGGGCCCTTTGGTTCACGATGTCATAGGCCGCTGATAAGTCTACAAAAACTACTCCGGTTATGTTTATTTCCTCAAAGCCCCTCTCAATGTGTTCAGTCAAAGCAAGTCGTGCATGACCTTCCTGGACGGAACCCTCCCTGTTGTGGAATTAGTTTTTGGTCCACACAATTCTGAATTTTGTTGAGTATTAGCCGCTCATAGAGTTTGTATAAGTGGCACAGGAGAGAGATAGGTCTATAGCTACTGGCGAGGCTTGGGTCTTTGCCAGGTTTTAATAGTGCGATGACTTTTGATTTTCTCCAGGACTTGGGAATTTGCTTCGTCGAATAGCACCTATTAACTAATTGTAGGATCCACCGCTTTGTTTTATCTCCAAAATGTTTAATTTGCTCTACGCACATGTCGTCCACCCCTGCCGCCTTCCCATTTTTCAGACTGTGGATGGCCTCATCAAGATCCTTAATTGTGAAAGGTGCATTGATAGTTGAAGCTTCGCCTTCCAGGTTTCTGTGGATTTTACATGCTCTAGGTTTTGTATCAGTTTTTCCATTGATCAGCAGCTGGTCGGCGATCTGATCGGGCGTGACGGTACTGGGTTGTTTCGATTCCATTGGGTCCGCATTAAGTTTTTTCAACAAGTTCCACGCAATCTTACTACTATGGGTCATATTTAGTTTTTCGATTGTCTCGACCCATTTTTCTTGTAGTGCACGACTAAGTTCTTTGAGAAGCAGGTTGCCTGACTCCACTGTTTGATCGCTAAAAGGGTCTTTCTCGTACGCATCTGTGTATTGATCCAGAAGTTTTTTCGATTCGGTAGATAGGCCTGGGATGTACTGTTGTCGACATCCTCTTGGAATTGTCTTTCTGGAAACGTATTTAACTTTTTCGACGAAGCACTTGTAGTTTTCAAGGGCAGGTTCCATTCCATCCCCTGCCTCATCCAAAATTCCGGCAAACTCAGACCAGTTTGCCTTTCGGAAGTTAAAAACGTCTTCTGAAAGGGATCGTTTGCAATCTTATGTCTGCATAGTTCAGACCAACCGGTCTATGTTGTATTTTGGGCAGGGGATTATATACTATCTTGATGCATCTAACCTCGAGGTTAGTGCTACTGAAGCAAATATCTGGATTTGTGCCTCGTTTCCAAATTTTACTGTGAAATGATGGTGGTAGTTTTGGGTCGAGAATGAGAGAAAAGTTATTAGCATCTGCCCATTCTTCCACGAGGCTACCGTCGGTGTTGGTCCCCGCGTATCCCCATGCGGTGCTATGGCTATTGAAATCACCCACAACGAAACAGTTTTCTCGATTCCCAAAGTTGGACGGTACGTCAAAGACAAACTCCTGACGAGGCGGCTTGTATACGGACGTTACAGTACATTGTCCAATTTCCGCTGTAAGAATCTCTATGTTAATCACACTTCCGTTTCGTCTTCGGTAGAGTAAGGACGCGTTCGAAGTCGGCTCATTTCCATCAATGGCACAGGCCGTTGGGCGACACGTGGCGAACGATTAGTGACCGTTTTTCTCCCCGAGGAAGAACCGGGAGTCCTAGAAAGCGTCGTCTGTGCCTTTCAGCGTATATGTGTTTGTCTTTAGCCAGAAGAAATACCCAGTGTGGGATTTCTCAGTGCCGTGTATAAAAGTCGGTGGTCGTGACAGGGTCCAGAGTCCGACAACGTCGTGGTCGCCCCCAAATATAAGGCTCTTCAAACCGGAATAACGTGTACCGTAAGCAGAAGGGTAGCTCTGTCTCTGCCTAAGCGCCAGACGAAGGGCTGTTCTGGCAAATTGCCTCGTAGCAGTGCCAACCGCACCCTTCTTTGAAGGGTGTTACAACTCAACTCAACTATGTTATTATTCACGTTTGTTAAGCTCACAGAGGTTATGTTCTGATCAGGTTTCACAAAGATTACGCTACCGTAATTTATGTGTGGCACCTCAATAGCCAGCTTCATTCTCGGTATTTTGGGCCGAGGTGAGTTGGCATCCCTATGTGTTTCCTGTATGCAAATAACATGGCACCTGGTGTTTCTGCAGAACTCTGAGAGCAAATCCTGCTTATTGTTAGTCAAACCCTCTATATTCACGCTTACTATCGTCAGGGTTTTTTTTTATAAAACTTTATTTCGATATATAAAATACATTTTAACTTAACTCTAGTTCTCTATTGTATGTCATACATTCGGTATTATACTACTAATATCCACTATAACAAGCCTAAATATCATACATTATATTATAGCTATCTAATTTATTACTTGTCTAATAGTAAGATGTAAGGTCGGTTCTGAAAAGAAGCTTTGTCTATCTGGCATTTTCCTTTGTAGTGTAGGACTCGGTGGTGGAAGGATTAGCCGTCT
Source organism: Pissodes strobi (assembly GCA_016904865.1). NCBI lineage: Eukaryota > Metazoa > Arthropoda > Insecta > Coleoptera > Curculionidae > Pissodes > Pissodes strobi. The sequence goes on from JAEQML010081289.1 coordinate 6,241, forward strand.
CGAAGAGACGTTTCCAGGGGACGCCGGCAGTGGAATTATATCTAATAGTTTCGTTAAACGTTTGTATTTTCACTGCTCGCGTGGAGACTCCTTCCATGTCCCCGGATTTCAGGGCACACTTCTTGTCCTGACTCTCAACATCCAAATACTTACATATAAAAAATAAACCAATTTCGATCTAATTGAATTAAGAGACTTTAAGCATTGTCTTTTAAACAATGGCATAAGTTAGTGGATTAATATATTATATTACTACTTTGAATAATTTAATATGAAAACTGGCTTAACAAAATCTGGAATTTTAGTTTTTCAGAATATACAATTAAAAAAAATGCAAAATGAGTGTATTGCTTTTACAGTGTAGCTAGTGGATTTCTTTTAGCTAATTTTAGTCAAAGTCAAAGTCAATTATGCTTTATTGTTAGTAAGATAAATCTTGTTAACAAAGCTCTTCAATTGCATGCAAGTATACAAAAAAAAAGTCTTTACAAAGCAGAGTCAATGTCTAAAACCACAATAAACATTATTTTCCAAATAAAAATAAAATACAATAGAACACAATACAATAGAATACAATAAAATAAGATAAGTTAAGTTAAGAGCAGTCTAAAACACAGTAAACAATCAAAATCAAAATATCTAGACAAAATAATACAAATACAGAGCAAGGTCCCTCAAAAATACACATAGATTAAAAGCGGTCATTAAAGTATTCACCCAAATCGTAATAAGCCCTCTCCACCAATAACTTCTTTACAGACCGCCTGAATAAGGAAAGCGCAGGGCAAACCTTTAAAGTATCAGGAAGGTGATTATATATTTTACGGCTTTCATATACAATTGAATTTTTCACCAGGGCCGAAGTAGGTATAGGCAAGTGAAGGTCTTGTGTTTGCCTAGTAGCATAAGAGTGACTAGGCCCGGGCAGGTTATCCCTACGCTTATACATCATACAAGCCGTCTCCAGAACAAACAATGATGACAACGTTAGAATTTTTTTGGATTTGAATAAGGGCCTACATGATTCCCTACCGTTTACTTGATAGATGTATCGCACTGCCCTTTTCTGTAAAACAAACAATGAGTGCAGCAAACGATTGTATGTATTCCCCCAAAACACAATTCCATACCTTAAATGCGACTCCACTAGAGAATGGTACACCTTCCTAGCCAGAGAAACACCAATCTCTCTCGATACCACACGCACAGCATAGCATCCAGAAGCCACCCTCTTTGTCAGCCCCATAATATGTGAATCAAATCTTAAATGGTTATCGAGAAGAATGCCCAAGAATTTAGTCTCTGTTTTCAAAACAAGTGGAACATCCCCAAGCAACAAGCCACCCACGTTACACCTAAAACCCAAGATATTGGTTTTATCAACATTGAGAGTCAACAAGTTAGCATCAAACCACTGTACAATCTTTGGGAGATCAGTTGAAATTCTATCCCTCAATGCGATAGGGCTAGGATTATGCCAGAGTATGGTAGTATCATCGGCAAAAAGCGTAAATTGTCCCTCAATGTCCAGAAAAGCAAGGTCGTTAATGTACAACAAAAAAAGCAGTGGACCCAGAACTGAACCCTGGGGAACCCCACAACTGATCGCACCTGCGTCAGATGTTTTTGAGCCGATGATGACCCTCTGCACTCGCCCATCCAGGTAAGACCGAAACCACTCCAGTACGTTTCCTCTGAATCCATATGTATCAAGCTTCTGCAGCAGAATTCTGTGACTCACACAATCAAATGCTTTTGATAAGTCGCAAAACACTGCTGCAATAGCCTCTCCGCTGTTGAAACCAAAATACACCTCCTCCAAGAATTGAAACACCGCATCATCAGTACACCTACCGGATTGAAAGCCAAATTGGTTAGGGTGTAAAATTTGATGTTGTTTGAGAAACATCACAATCCGCTCCTTAACAAGTTTTTCGAGGATTTTTGAAAGGGTTGACAATAACGAAATCGGCCGAAAATTGCAGGGATCACCAAGGTCACCACCCTTATAAAGGGGAACAACCATAGCCTGCCTAAGACACAAAGGAAACCCACCAGCAACCCAGGATTGATTAATAGCATCAGAGAGAGCATTCAAAGCAGGAGTAGGAAGAGATAGAAAGATTTTTGCTGTGATGCCATCTTCACCACACGAGCTCTTATTTTTAATTGATTTCATGGCTCGTGTAATCTCCGTCGGGTGCGTTGGCTGAAAGAAAAATGATGAGCCGATCTGAAACCGAGCCATGTAGGCCATTGGATCAGCAGTTGGATTCAACTTCGACGTGAGTGCACCCGCCACAGAACAGTAGTAGTTATTCAAGATATCCGGGGACACTTCCGGAACATTGAAACGCGACCTCTCATCAACACCTCTCATCTCATTCACAACCTTCCAACTTTCCCTCTGCGAATTGCCAGATGCAGCTATGCGGGTAGCATAATAAAGCTCCTTTGCAAGCCTTATTAACTTTCTATATATGAATCTATACTGTTGAAAATAACTCAAAAAAATATCATTATTCGTAAATTTTCGAATTGTATGTAAGCACCGCAAATTTCTTGAAGAAACTCTCAAGCCTTTAGTGATCCAAGGCTTTCTACTCTTTTTTTTAATTTTCTGAACAGGAAAAGCTCTATTAAATGACCCACGCAAAAGAATATGGAACTGCTCAAGAGGATCGCTACATTCAAATATACCACTCCAATCAACAGCCATACAAAATTGCCCAAATTTACTGTAGTTTGCTCTACTAAATAATCTACCATATCTGTATTGACACTTTTTGGATTTAGTGGGAAAAGCAACTTTACTTAATATAGCCTCGTGGTCTGACAGACCTGACTCAACAACTAAACAATCCACATTAGGGGAATTCATGGATGAACAAAAGTAATCAATGGTGGTGGATGAGAATTGCGAAACACGAGTGGGTGCATTGACGTACATAAAGAGACTAAATGAATCTAAGAGGTTACACAAGTCAAGCGTATGAATTGAGTCTGTATCATCATAGTTTATGTTATATAGGTAATGTGGTTTCTTAAGCGTGCACGAGGTCAATTTTGCAAATTAATTATCCCATACAGATTAGAGAACTATACACAGCGGATTTAGTCAGTTGAAATGAACAGAAATAGGTTAAAAGCTACTTATTTAATTAAAACCATGATGGTATAACATATTTAATAATTGATTTATTAAATACTTTCAAAACATAAAAGCGGTAAGGCCAACTGGTCACTCATTTTTTGCGAGAACTTCCTTCCGCTAATTTGTGGTTACTTTTTTGTGTTGAATAATGACACCTTTGTGGCTGAACATTTTTTTTGGTGGAGATCTTTTTGGCAGATGGCAATAAAGGGATAGGTTCTGAATTCGTTCGCACAGCTTGTAGTGTAGGTGGGAATGGTGCAATAAGGTTTTTTAATATACCCAATTCTTCTTCATTTCTGCATTGATTGACATATCTTGTTAGAGTGAGGAGAAAGTCCTTCTTATGCTCTTCCAATTTTTCTTCATTTTTAGGGCTGCTGACTGCTTGTAAAATTCCATCCAGATCCTCATCCCAACTATCTAAATCTAGAAAAAAGGTGATACTTTATGAAAAAGAAACATCGACAAAATATATCTATAAAATGAAACATTGTTATATCATTGCACATTTAGATCAGTGATTGAAGTATTGATACATAATAACATAAAATGAATCTATAAATATAATAATACATTAATTTTGTAATAAACAGCTACCTCTGTTTTTCTCTGTAATGTAAAATTATATATGGGTATTATTTTCTATAATAAAATATTTTTGAATTCAATTGAAAGTCTGCAAAATTGGGAAAAGTTTATGTGGATACTTTGTAATGCGTTATATTTTCAAAAATACCTGATGACTCTTGGACATCCTCTTCTATGCATGGTACCTTACTTGACTTATAACATAATACTGACTCAGATTCTTTGAGGTCATTCAACCAGGCATCATCGATTTTGGCACTGATGGCATCATTTTTATGTCGGACACAAGAGTTATTTAAGTTACTTTGAAATTGTATTTGTGCAGAAATCTTTGCAGCTATTTTTTCTCTATCTCTTTTTGAAAGGAAAATATGTCCTCGGTCTCTATCTGGGTGATGCCCAATGTGGGTCTTAGAAAACTGAACTGTACATTTAGTTTCTTCAAACACTACATCCATTTTAGCTGGACAGAAACCATTTATTTTATTGCTGCCTTGATGTTTCAGAGACCGAATATTCATGCCTCTGGTTTTGAAATTCCCTGAACGATGACATTCATATTTAATTTTTGTAGAATTTGCTGTCGTTCTAATGCCATGCTTGTTCACAAAAGATGAGAAGGTATCTTTCTCAACTTTTTCTTTCCAAAGCTTGAAATCATGGTGGGAATCAAACTCTAAATTTTCAATATTCTCAATGATCTCATGATGCCTGTTGTAATGAAGCAAAATATCTTCTTTGCTTGCACTTATATGATCACACAAAGCACATTTGATTTTTTTAGGTCTAATCTCTTGAAATTCACCTACAAATAAATATGATCATGCACAATTTTCCTTTGTGAAACGGTAGATTAATTATTATTGAAAAAATGACCATGTTTATTACATTTTTTTCAACAAACCTGGATGTTTATTTTTAATATGTTGATTTAAACCTGAAAAACGCATAAATCTTGCTCCACACGTTTTGCATACATGTGACCCACTTCTTCCTTTTTTTGAATAAATGTCAATTAGTCCTAAAATAGTTAATATTTATCTTGGTTATTAAAAATTCTATTTCTCAATAATACAAATCAATATGTCAAAAGTGTACCTGGGTGCTTTCTTTTGACATGGGTTGTTAAATTGGAATACTTGGAGAATTTTATTCTACAAACTCGGCAGACTGTTCTATCCAATTGTTCATCAATTCTAACTGAAGCTGGAAAAGTCATTTCAATTCAGTAAATTCAATTAAAAAAACCTAAGATATACCATACTTATTAATTTTTTTTTT
>JAEQML010081290.1:0-11265 GCA_016904865.1 Pissodes strobi
GCAGACATTAAACAACTTGTTTTCCTGAAATAAATATGCTAAATTCGTAATACGGAGTATGCAAATAAATATCTTTATACTTAAAGACTTGGAATTGCCACTTGTTCTCAGAAACTACTAAACATATCAATTTAAATATATTCTTAATAAATTCAGTGTAAACAGTTTTATCCAGTTTATCGATTTTGCCCAAGTAAAATAAGAATATACTACTCTATGAATACATAAATGTATATGGTCCATGGTTAGGTTAAATTAAATTGCGGGCATGACTTTAGGAAGAGGTCCTAGCACGCCAGTAATTAAAAAAGTATTTGAAATAATCTCTGGGGCTTGTTCAATAAAGTATAGAAATAATATCTTTTTAGAAATGACATAAGTTTCTGTTATTCTGACAATCAATAGTATTTCATTCGTACTTTAAATGACATCTAGAAGAATGTTGTTTTTTGTATATATATGGCCGAAATTGAAAAATTAATTCTAGCTTTTGCCTTTATGTGAACTAGTAGTTGTTACTTCTTTCTCTTTGATTTAAATCCAGATAATAAACAAGTCTCGATTTTATATGCAGAGAAGGTACTTTCGATGTATATATCAATATTTGTAAATAGTTTTGGTGTGAGGTATGAAAATTAGTGCCTTCTGGCACCTTTATTGTATTTAACTATCTAGATAAAATATTAACATTTTTATCTAAAACGACTGTGTTCCAAAATTGACAAGACTTAGGAAACGGTGTCCATTTTTTGTAAATATATGTATATATGTGATAAATTAGAATTAGACATCATCGTAATTTCTGGAGTATATATGCCCCATGTAGTGTAGACAGTTAAACATTTACAGAGTATGCCAAAAAAGTTCATCATATGATAAAAGTTTAAAAAAATCTATATTATTGATAAAAAACATTTTTGGCGGGTCCAAATTTTGAGTATAATGTCATGAATAATTCGAACATTATAAAAATGATATTTTTTATATCAAGTGATATATTTTAAGTTAGGAGTTTTGAAACGCTCCAAAAGAAGAGCATTAATACGTTTTCAAAGTTAAAAATTAAATCTTTTCGGTGACTTGTCAACTTGAATCTAGAAAACCATAGCCTTTCAAAAAAATTGCAAAAAACCTAAAATAATCTGTTTAGGTTTCTGTATCTGATCGGTCTGTCAGTCATATACATAATATGTAAATCGTTAACCTACGGCTAAATATTACTTTTTTGAGTACATTTGATATTCAAGGAAATTCTGTAAAGAAAGGGGTGTAACAAATAAATATGCATGCGATCTTTTTAAAGTCAAGTAAAACATCTTAGGTTTATCCTATTGGTGAATACATTTGATTATCATATGATTCAACTATTTTTGGGCATAACGTATTAAAGTCAAATCAATAAGCTTCCAATTTAGCAGGTTTTAATGCACATTCTCTGGATTGGCCTCCTGCCAAAATCAATTACACATATAATATGGGCTACCATGGCCAAGTTACAGAAACTAGCCTAAATTGTATTGATTCTATTTTGACAGCGATGAAATTCTGTTCAGAAGGTGGTTGATTGCTATTTTAATAGTTGATAACCCCAACTACGAATGGAACTTGTGTGCATCTCGGTGTTTCTTTTTCCCCTAAGTCCATTCTTAAACGTACAGTTATTCAAGTACACGTTTTAATCGCTCTCTACCGGCCCCCGACAGCCGGTCTGAAGAGTCATTTATAACTGTAAAGTTGCCGTGAGAACAGTATTATCTGATGGCGTTTCGCTTTATTTGGCTTTGTGTCCTACATAGAACTACTTAAGCCTTGATACCTTTTCTGCTACTTTTTGTCAACTTATTTTCATTAGATATTTTTTACTGAGACTCAGGCTATGTTGTACATGATTACATCATACACAAAGCCTATAACTATTGGATATCTTGGAAAAATGTAAAAGTTCAATTTATTGATCTTAACGCTAATTCAACGTTGTGTTCTAATCATCCAATTGTATGTGCCATATCTTATGACTGGGATTGCACACGTGTCACATAACCTCCACAATGATTTATTGTGTTATTTAATATTTTCCTCAGGATCTGTTTTAGTTTTCTCTAAAACAGAGTTTTATCCACAATACCGAAAGATAATTTTTGCACTCTTAGTCCTAGCGCCCACAGAAGTGATGCAGATACGGCGACGGCGCGCGGCAGTGGCAAAGATAATGGCTATGTTCAACGAGTCTTAGCGATTGTTAGCGCTTACAAGCGCTAACCGCCAAATCGGTATTGAACTACACCTAAGCAGAAAAGCGAACGTTAGCGTAGTTAGCGCTAAATAAAAGCGCTTTTTTAGTCAGCGGGCTACCTAGCCCCAAAATGGAGAATAATTTCAAATAATAAACTAACCTTACATTTTAAATTTTAATTATTAAATGGTTTGTTTATGCAGATTTATGTTAAAGTTATGTAAAAAATGGATAATAATGACGCTTTTATACAATACCTCCTACAACTAGGCCAGACGGCTTACGCGTGACGTCATCAAAGTGGTCTTAACGTATATTGAATGTGCAATTTCATTTCAAATTTCACAGTTAAGTGGACATTTTAGATGCAAAAATCTCGAAAAAATATAACAAAAACTTGTGTTTTGTAAATTTTTCTTTTTTTTTTGTAGTTTGAAACGTAATTGGCCTAATACAATAGCTCATACAAGCTGATATTACTTTAAGCATGATTATTATGACTCATTTTTTTTAAACAAAAATTAAATTGCAGTTTACTTACCTACCTTTTTCTGCATATATAAATAATATTTAAGATTTAAGGAAAACGAAATTTCAAAGCTAAAACCTTTGAATATCCAGTTTATCAAAATAGAATCTACCTATTTTGATAAACTGAAACTAGATATCACCAATCTATTTAATAGACAGGTGGTAAAATGTCGCTATAGGTGTGTCATAATAGGTAATAGTAATGTCAAATTTGGTAGTGTGTTTTCTCCTCGGTTTTCTCCATCCAAAGAACCTTGCAATCTTCAAATATTTATGATAAAACATGAAAGCTTTATACAGGTTTCCGATTTTTATGTTAGATTTGGTATATTACTCGGTATATTATTGGGGTCTAATATTTATTTATTAAAAGTCTCCAGTTTCCTTTTTTTCTTTTTACCCAAAAGATTATGATTATGTTTAGAACAATAATTATGAAGAAAGAAGTGTATTTGAAATGCTGCAAAGAAAAATTTTTGAAACATCAATTTTTAGGTGATTTTTACAATTTTCAAAAGGAGTCAAAAGGCTGTTTTGATTTAGATAGTTTAACAACAGTTCACAAAGAAAATACTTTTTATTGTAAATATCTAAAAATGTGTCTTCGAACTCATTAATCAGTTTTTTAAATATGATATAGGCTGTTGAAACTACGTCCACTATTACACGAGGATATAAAAGACCCTCACGACTTAAGGAATTAATGAAATTGTAAGAATCTTCTACAACACAAGGTTTATTTAAAGTTAAATTTTCTTTGCAAAATTCACAACTTAATTTTTTTAAAACAATATGACAGCAATATCCACTTAAATAAGTGATTAACTGGCATTTAGATGCTCTGCTGTGTCTTTTGAATGTGACAAATTATTAAGAGCTAATTTAACATTTTGCCTTCCTATAAATGATGGAAAAAGGGCCTTTAAACTAAGGGAATACCCATGTTTTAATATTTTGTCTCGTTTTAGTTCATGAAGTTTTTTGACCACTGAGGGCATATAGCAAACATTGCATTACAGCCTTTATGAGTCATAATTACACTAAATATCACTCCAAAATTAGCTAACAGGAACAAATTTTATAAACTTACTGTACACACTGAACGAGCACAAAATAAACTCTTATTACACGAACGCAACAGGTCAAGTCCAAACATTTTGGAAAGCTAAAAACATGAACTTTAGGTCTTTTTGGCTAGTTTCCACCGCACATTATTGTTCACATAAATTTAAACACACCAAAGTACTGATATTATAAATAAATTAACAGAAAAACAATCAAAATCGAACAGAAGAATAATTAAGATCGTCGAAAGTACGCCAACTGACAGGAGGCAGTGTTGCCAGATTTAGAGTTAGTTTCATACATTATTTGGGATGTAAACTATTTAACTTATATTTAGTTGGACTTTAATTTTTACAGCATTTGTTGAATGACATTTGAAATTATGTTTTTAAATGGAACTAAATATTTATACAAAATAATTAGGTTATTGGTTAGCAACGATTATTTTCTTAAAGGTTTTGATTCCGTTATTGCTTCACTTTCCGGTTTTTATATATTTACTTTTTGGATTTTAAATATTTATTTATATTTAATATAACTATACTATAATATACCAAAGCAAACTTTTACATTAAGTATCTAATATATTGTTAATTGTAATTTTGGAATCCAAGGCGAATATTTTACGTTTCTTTGAAAAATAATTTGTGGCAAACTACTCTCGAGAGACCAGCTCGAGATTCTTCGAAAAAGATAGGAGGAGAACGCGATGCGAGCGAGAACGTCTAGTGCGAATGCATAGATTATAAAACATGGGAAGGAACTTCACCGCGCGCGGTCGAGACTTACGGGGCGTCCTAGGTGAGCGATTTGCAGCGAACGCGAAGCTCTGGCGATGCCGTACGAAAAATTAATATAGTCGTACAGCATTCGCGTTCGCGTTCGCTGCAAATCGCTCACGTAGGACACCCTGTAGCTCAGACCCGCGACGCGACGGGACCGCGACCGCCTAATGCGTTCTCTCCTTTACTGGGCTCCTCTAAATATATATATATAGACCACTTTTGATGCCGTCACTGCTAACTAGCTAGTTGGCCTAGTTGTAGGAGGTATTGATTTATAGCATCTAACTGGACTATGCAAGTGGGGACGTTGTTTGTAATGGCAACGACAGCAACATAATTCTCGAACATAAACATAAAAGTAAGCGATTTTTGCAGAAATTACTATTAGGAGTTCGAAAACCGGTAAAATTAACTAGATTAGAAAAAATGCCTTGTTGCCTAGCTGACGAACGTATAGTTATAGAAACTATTTTTTTAAAAACCAAAACAAAAAATAAACAAATAGGTTGTGTTATGAAGAACGTCTTTTGATTTTAATAGTAGACTTTTTCGCAAAGGAGCGTGTCGTGTCGATCAACGGGACTGTTAGCGTTTAAAAGCGATAGCTTAATATGCTAAGTGCCGATGAACATAGCCAACGTAAAAAAATCAGGCAACGCACATCAAGATGATGTGGCAGTGACGCAGATCAGGCGTACCATTTTGCGACCACTAATGGCGCATTGAAAGCGACGTGCCACGAGCCAGCAGAAGACATTTCGTTGTTTAGTTGTGTTTATAATGCCAGACGATTAGAATTATTTTTAGTTATTTTTGATTTTATTATATTTAATAGCTGAGTAATACAATTTTTTGACATTCTATAGAAGAAGAAAACCGTTCCGGATAATGATTTAGTTCTTTAAACACATTAAAGCTGCCATATTGTTTGTATTTCTTTCTCCATAAGGAATACACCCAATAACGGCTTCTTAGAATATGGTTTAAGTGCACTAATGCATTCTGATGACGACATTATGCTAAACTGGTCTGATGGTGGTTGTATCCTGTTCTTTTCCCACCCCGGTGTGAGTTAAAACACTGGATCACGACCACGCCACAACTATACCACTGCCACGCCATAAGCCTTTGGCGCTGGGCCTTAGTTTCATACAGATGCATACATTCTTATAAATATATCCTGATAATTTTCTCTACTGATACCATTTTGTCTCCCCGTGAATTATCCCATTGTTAGCGTGTAACTTGTTGGTTGATTTTGAAAAGAACATCTGGTGAACTCGTTGATGCATAAGTCTGGACTGTCTGTATATTGGATGCTACATGAATAATAAATAAATCCTTTGAAATAAATCACTTGTTTGAAACAGGCAACCTGCAGCACAGATTATGTTAGTTGGATCATCTCTTCATCTTGATTCGTAACTGGTTTTACTTTACATAGCCATCCGTAGCCTGTGTTGTATGTTGATTTTGAACTTTTGACAGTTTTTCTTTTGATTGTAGTTTTAAGAATCAAGCCGATTTCCCATGTGTAAAAAGACTTATATCTGCCTAAGCTTAGTTTAGTTTTTAGTGCCATGTATAAAGATCTCATTTTTTATTTTACCATTTATACAATTGCGTGTTCTTGCTAATATTTGAAGAGGGAAATACAAAGTTTCCCAAATTACTCATAATATTATTGATTCCAATATTTGTATTGTAGCCAAGTTGTGTAGCTATCAGTTTTTATAACGTTGTTGCAGATTAAGAGAATGACACTTGGCAGATACCCGTTGGTTGGCCGACAATCCACTAGATATTTTAAACAATTTTTGAGGGTTATGTCAGAAAATAATTGTCGCGTTCTTATGTCAAATAGAAAGCATATCTAAAGGCTCTGGCACACAGAACGCGGTCTGTCGCGGCGGGCAGCGATATTGGACCGCAGCGACAAAGCGATAATTTTATATTACACTGAAATGTATTATAACAGTCACACTGAAGGCGGTCTATCGCGGCGGGCTAGTTTAGATCGCGACGACGAGCGATACACTTGTACAAAATTACAGATTTTCGCGCGTTTTTAAGAATAGTTTCATGCATCATGTGGGAACATACTGAAATATTTATTATTATTTGGTGCACTTAGCAATATTTGGCTTTAACATGTCATGTAATTCTTCAAAACACAATCTTGACATACGAAAATATTGAAAAAATCTGTCTTCATGCGACTGTAGTTCAATACAGAGACGGTGGTATTCACCAAATTGTTCTCCCTTTTTATTAATGGGATGCACCCAAGTAACGTCTTTTCTTTTTCTTTTTTTGTAGCGCAAAGAGAAGAAGAATTTGCTCCTCGTTAGAGCAGAACACAGGCACAACTGAACAAAAAGTAAGAAAATATCTCAGCCTGTGTGGCATTATAAATCGCTTTACCGCTGCGAAGATCGCGCGAAAGCTGCCCGCCGCGATAGACCGCGTTCTGTGTGCCAGAGCCTTTACTTCTAATTTTATTTTGCATTAACCAAACGATGTAACTGAAGGAAAATAATTTCAGGCTATTTAAAAGCAAATTTTTATTAGAGGTATAGCAGATATACCATGACCGTGTTTCCGGTTTTCCATAAGGTTGACTTTTGTTGTAACACCATTAGAAATACGTTTGGCACAATCGGCTACCGTCCTTATTGTGTTGTAAAGGCCATTTTCGCATATCAGCGAGTAAGCAATAAACCATAAGAATAAGATATGGATGGTACTCGACTTCGTGCCTCATTGCTTTTTGGTGAAATTTCCCGAATCACATCTCATATAGACATCATATTTATAATGTGATTCCGTGAAGTTGTCAAATACATTCCGTTTCTCTTTTGCGCGGGTGGAGTTTCATGTCTGATGTGGTACACAAGCACACTCATGTTTATTTCTAAATGATATATCGATTGTTGCTCTAGAATGATAATGTTATTACTCCTTTCATTCATAATTCGTTGATGTATGCTTGGGTTACCATTGTTCCTATGTACTTATTCTTTCAACGATAAAATTACAAAAATACTGCTTGCAATCGTCTTGTAGACACAGTAATCGATATGGTTTGTGTACCTAAAAGCACCGTTCGAGTTCTCACAATTCAATAGCATTAAACATTGGATTAATAATACAAACTGACATGACTGATAGAGAAGTGGGACATCCCTGAAAACAAAAATATTCTATGGTAGTGGCTATTTTAACACGTTGTATCATTTGGATGCACAGGGAGTGGAGTACAACTTGCTTTTTTAATTATTGTTCACACATTTTTGGTTCATAAAATACCAAACTCCAAATTTCCAAAAAAATAAAATTTTATACCATTCACGAGATACTTTTTCCATATATTTCTATTATTTCGGCGATCAGCATAAATAAACCGCATATTTCTATCATTATTCGTGTGCGAGATATTTATATTTAAAATGTATTCACAGTCAGTGTATGTAGCGTAGTGCAGTATGCAGCCGGTAATACAGATAAATGTCGTACTACACATTTTTCTCCATACTACATCTCTCAATTTCAAATATGCATTCTGGTTATTAAATTATAACTGTAATCTGCCAAGCCTTTTTTCAAATCCTTAATTTGTAATGGCTATCACACCAAATACGATTTTACCATTATCAATAGGTAACTGTGTGGTTTTTTATTGTGTGTGATTTATTTTATAACTCTTAGATATAATCTTACTTCTAATTTTAGTTTAAGTATTGTTTGAACTGTATATGAAGACTTTGTTATTTAAAAGACTGTATATCATGATATTTTTATTTCGAATATATTTTGTGCAATTAATTTAAACTTTTAACGTTAAGTTGCAATTATTTTTTGAGCGGTTTTAATGCGTCACGCGATAGCTTTAATTTTGAATTGTGTTGTACAGTGTCCACCAAAAAGTATTATTGTTGTTGAATTAAAAATTATTGAAATTTTATTAAAATATGTCGTATAAGAGAAGAAAATTCAGATTGATGTAATTCTAAGAATTGAGTTGCTAATATGATTTTGCTCTTCACTTAAAAGTTTTTGGTAAAATTTAAACTATGCCATTGAAATACTGAAATTTAAAGCATATCAACATTAATTGTTACGCAATAAAATCTTTAATATAACAGATTTTCCCACGTGTTTCATAATATTTGGCAGGCACTGTATATATAAATATTTGCAGCATGCTTTTTGTTCATTGGTTATATAATTGTCTGATTTGATCTTCTATACTTCCATGCTTTTTTGTTATTTAAAAAGCGTCGTAATTACTACAGTCAAAATATAATGTTATTAGAACCACGTAGTCAGACTCAAATATAAATAAGAACAAGAGACTACTTATGATGGCGAATGTTCCTTAAAAATTGTATTAAAATGACTTATAAATTAAAACATTGTTTAAAGCGAATAGTATTTAAAGGGTTTTGAAACTTTAAGAGTATTGTTTTTGTGCATGAGTGCTATATAATAATATATAGTAGTTTTATAACCGATCAAACTATCATTAAATATATGACATTGACGTGGTGTTTTCTTTGTTTTAAGAGTGACTTTTCGTTGCTTTGTCTTATTTTCACAGTAAAATTGGGTAAATTTATGTACAGGGTGGCTCAAGCTCGAGTCTATGTATGGGGAAGTGTCGAAAACCGTAAGAGATACAGTGTCGGTCAAATTAAGGCAAAATTTCCCGTTTAGGTGCCTAACAATATGCTGCTTTGAAAGTTTTAAAATTCCGGGTATTTCCGGAGATATCCGGAAAAAACCGAAATTACGAACTGCATTGGACTTTTGTATTGCCATTTTTTCTGCTCTATCTAAGGTTGTATCCAGTTTGAAATTCGACGTTTTGTCTTCAAGTGGCCACCATCAAATTCCTTTTTTTAAATAAGAAATATATTTTTTTATCGTTTTTCAGATATTGGCGTTTTTAATATGAATATTTTTTTTTATTTTTTTTATTATTTTAAAATTTTTATTTTTTTGTATTAAGCCGAAAAATAAAACCTTTGTTTTTAATCAAAATAAAAAATAGTAAAATTAAATAAAGAGGTTCATTTATTTTGTACTCGAAAGCAAAAAAAATAAATGAAAAAAATAAAATAAAAAAGTTCGTATTTAAAAAAATAAAGTTAATGTTGGTCCCTTGAAGACGAAACGTCGGATTTCAAACTGGATACCACCATTGGATAGAGCGGAAAGAGTGGCAATGCAAAAGTACAATCCAATATGAAATCCGTTTTTAAATAGGTAAGCTCAGGAAAAAAATAATAAAACGATTTTTCAATATTTCGTTTTTTTTCCCGGAAATACCTGGAATTTTGAAACTTTCTAAAAGGCATATTGTTAGGAACTAAACGCTCAATTTTGCCTTTATTTGATGGCCACTATACGGTTTTCGAGTTCTTTATACACTAGACTTGAATTCGAGCCAGCCTGTACACCTTTCAAAGATGCCTACATCCAAAACGATTTTTGAAGTGAAACTTCTTTACGGCCGTATAGAGTAAGCTGGTGAATGAATTACGAAACTTACAAATGTGTGATAGGGTGAGGGGATCGAAAATAGAGTGGGATATAGCGTTGGCAAAGACAAAAGGAGATATACACGGCGATGCAAATTTTCCTTCCTGTACGTCCACATTTCGTCTTTTCCACGTCGCGTCGTCGTTCGCGCCGAACTCGTTTATCTTTCTCTCGCAAGAATTGATCGTCGAACGGGTCGTAGTTTAGTGTATAATATGTTCTACCATTTGTGTCAGGGACTTTACACAAAATAAACATATTATATTTATGGAAACCTAACCTATACAACATTTAAAAAAAAAAATTGAGCGAGTCTGCTAGTACTCGAGACTGTTGTGTAAACATATCCTATAACGACATCGGTTGTAAAAAAATTACAACAGCACGATGTGTTCCAAGCGGTCACCCATCCAAGTACTAACCACGCCCGACATTGCTTAACATCAGTAATCGGACGAAAATTGGTATTTTCAACGTGCTATGGCCGTTACCTGTACATTTTAGCTTGATCAGAGAATAAAAACAAACACATTCGCATTTATAATATTAGTTAGGATTCTGTAATAATACTAACTGGCAGCTTCGGAGTGGATTAATTCACTGCACAAATTCGACACGAAAATCTAATGCCACCAAGGGTAACATCAACATGTGGGCACAGCTTATTTACCTTATAATCTTGGGCCGACATCCTTTGATTTGGGAAAGTCAATCTAAGACTACTTACTTAAAAAGACAAAGTCTGTCATTCATAATTTCCTAGAAAACTGCATCGTATACCACAGACTGTGACGTGCGTATTTATCAATGAAACTGTGGTACAGAAAGTGGCTAGTGGGTAAACAAACATAGGCGTAGCATTTTAATTTTTCGTAATATTTTTCTTTCACCAAAATTCAAATCTAAATTGATTACGCAAATCTAAAAATGGGAATTTGTGGGTCGTTTATAGAATTATATAATATTAAATATTGGGACATTTGAGACGGAAAATTTTCAAGTTTGGAAACGATTTTTTAGCACATAATTTAAATTTGATTGTCTTGAGTAGGTAGGAATGCTATTTAAATGTATTGAAAAGTCTTTATTAATATTTTAGAGGGATAT
>JAEQML010081291.1:0-11265 GCA_016904865.1 Pissodes strobi
AAAAAGGGGGTCGTAAAAAGTCTATATGATCGAATGAAAATAATTTGTAATAATCAAAATTTTAACACAGAAAAAGAATTTTTGAGCAATGTTTTGATTAATAATAACTATCCTATTGATTTCGTTCAAAAATGCTTTATAGAATTTGAACAACCAAATATCAGACAAAATCAAAATAGACCTATTACGAACCTCTTTATTCCTTATATTCCTGGTTTATCAGACAAAATAAAACGAATAGGTAATAAATTTAACATTCGTACAATTTTCAAAACAGGAAACACCCTTAGATCTAAACTAACAAAAACAAAACCACTTAATGAAAATGAAACTACTAAAAATGTTATCTATAAAATACCATGTGAATGTAATAAATTTTATATAGGTGAGGCCTGTAGACCATTATCAAAACGTATAAAAGAACACCAAACTTATATTAGAAATGCACAATTCCACAAATCACACATTTGTCAACATGCATTTGATAACAATCACAGAATACAATGGAACGCTTCTAGTATTTTAGCAAAGGAGCCCATCTAAAAAACGTAAAATTAAAGAAAGTGCTTTAATTTTATTAAATAAAGATGAATGTGTTGCTTCAACTTCTGTTAGTTTTAATAGCACATGATTACCTTTGCTAAAAACTGAAGTTGATAAGGGACACTTAAAAATTAACTAATCCTTTCAACAAAAATCATTAAATTCTTCCTAAGCGAATAACACCAAATTATAGATATACAAAAGTTAAAAAACAAATTAATTTACCAAATAACACCTCATTATTACACTAAATACCAGTTAACCAGTAATTAAATATGGCATTATAATTGTCATCTTGTCAAAGTCAGTTCAAAGCCTGACAATCTGCAAGAGCTTTTTACTGTTTTATTGTATTTGCTAACCATTTTCATTTTTAGTTTTTTGCCTTTCTTGAAAACTATATCCGACTTGATATCGAATCGACGATATATAGGTACACATTTCATTAGGGTCACTAAACTTGCACTTGTGCAGTTTACATCCTGGAGCCTGGGCCGAAGAGGCTCTATAACAGTTCAAATCAAGTTTAATCATTTGTGGAGCCAAAGGCAATCGATTCCAAGGTAAAAATGAATCCTCCACAACAATATAGAACATATCTACAATAATTCGAATGCCCGACGGTAAACGATCATGCCGAAAACACTGTCATGAGCCGTTAGTCTAACGCATCTACAATTGAACTTACGAAAAGACATACTGAAGATATGAACGACTGGTTCTGGAAGAGTATAAGATGCCTGAAGTTCTCTTTCAGTGGCGGCGGGTTTTGAATTTTGATATGGGTGCTAGGACAGTGTGCTAGTAACATAGGCGTAACTAACCATCTGACCTGAGGGAGCACATAGCAGAAAAAATAGCATAGTAATCAAGATTTTCCTGGCGCATTCACCATTTCGTCAAAATACTATTTTGTTTTTTAAACATTTACATAGTTCAAATAAACAAAAAAACATTTATTATAATTACTTCTGATTTTCTGCTTTGAAGAATAGTATTATGTATATAATTTAAAAAAACACTGTTGTCAATGCTGATATACACTGTTCTTTAATAATAATTCTGTTGTACCATGTTATATTGCAAAAGTAATAGGAATAGGTAAGTTCCTTTATTTGTGTGCTAATTTATGCCGTTATCATATGGGTGCACTGGCCCCGTTGCCCCCATAGACTCGCCGCCACTGTACTAGTCAAGCGTTTTAAACATCGCACAGGGATTCCTAAGTTTGAACTAGAAAGGTCTGATATCTAAATCTAAAATGGCGTCGCTATTAGGGAGAAAGCTCTAACAGTGGAAACGTATTAATTCATTTATGAAGTACTTTTGTCATTTTTTAACTTCAAAAAATAAATACCTAAATTATTTTTAATAGTTAATTACATGCCATTTAACAAAATAATAATAAAAAATCGTTTGAGCTATACCCATCACAGAAAGGAACAATAATTATTATAATGTGTAGTTTAACGGTTATAATTATACTATGATGTAAAAAATATAGACTGTCGCTATTAATTTATAAAGAGACAGTGGTTTGTTTAAAATATATTTCGAAGTGTATATCTATAAACCAAAACAAGAATACATAGTTATTTAGATATTCTTGAAACTGTTTAAATAAGATAATGAGATGTAATGTGAAAAAATTAATATTTACTTTTGAGGAGTTTTTGATTTGACACAGTTTCTGTTTTGTTTAAAAAATAAACATAATAATTATTCTAATATGTAGTTTAACAATAATTATAATATGCTATGAAGTAAAAAATATGGAGTATTGCTATTAGTTTATAAGTAAACAGTGGTTTGTTTAAAATATATCTCGAAGTGTGTACGTATAAACTAAAACAAGAATACATAGTTACTTAGATATTTTTTAAACTCTTTAAATAAGATAAAGTAATGTGGAAAAATTAATGTTTACTTTTGAGGAGTTTTTTGATTTGACACAATTGTTTCTCTTTTGTTTAAAAGATAAACATAATAATTATTCTAATAAGTAGTTTAACAATAATAATAATATGCTATGATGTAAAAAATACGGATTATGGCTATTAATTTATAAGTATACAGTGGTTTGTCTAAAATATATCTTGAAGTGTGTACAGGGTTATCCTTGTTCAGCAAAAACAATTGAACATCAAATAAAAGTGCTAGGGGTCACTTTGATATTTTTTTAAATGGAACACCCTGTATATTACTACATTTTTGGACTCTCTAGAAAAATCTAAACACATTTTATGTATAATATCCTATACCTATCTTTAGCTGTTTATCAAATATTGACAGTTGAAAGTTGGGCATTTTGACACTTTGACAGGCTCTAAAATCTAAACCGCACGAGATCAAAGAAAGCGGTTTGCAAATTCCTATCTTGGGTTTTCATAAGATATCGAATGAGAGTAACTTTGATTTTAACCGGTTGTTTAAAAGTTACACTTAATTTTATCCGCAGGTTAAATTCGAAGATACTGTCATTCGATAGTTTATGAAAACTTAAGATAGGAATGTGCAAACCGTTTTCTTTGATCTTGTGCGGTTTAGATTTTAGAGCCTGTCGAAGTGTCAAAATACCCGACATTCAACTGTTAATATTTGGTAAACAGCTAAAGATAGGTATATGATATTATACACAAAATGTGTTTAGATTTTTCTAGAGAGTCCAAAAATGTAATAATATACAGGGTGTTCCATTTAAAAAATATATTAAAGTGATCCCTAGCACTTTTATTTGATGTTTAATTGTTTTTTGCTGAACATATCCGAAGTCGCGGGAGAAAATTACATAAGATGGCTATTTCAGTTTTTTTTTGTCTAGTCCTAGTTGGATAACCCTGTACCTATAAACCAAAACAAGAATACATACTTACTTACATATTTTTTTAACCATAAGAGAAAGTAATGTGGAAAAATTTGACACAATTGTTTCTATTTTGTTTAAAAAAATTTACTTCAAATTTTTAAGAAAACTGAATTTTGAAAATGTTACCTATTCTTTTCAGTTTACACCTGTGCAGTAGAAGGACTTGCATCAGTAGGTTTCTTTAGCTTTTTTGCCTAGTTTTTGCAACATATATTTTTTGGATACCAATATCAAACAGAAAAAACATTTACTTGACTCGTTTTCAAAAAAAAAATTTGAACTGTTGTGATAACATTTTTGGCACTTGTGCTAATAATCGTTGTAAATACAAAAAAAAATAGTGTGTTTCTAAATATGCTAAAATATCACTTACAATGTTTAAATTGCCTTCTACAGAACGCTGTTCTGTGTGTTGTTTTAGAAAATAAGTACCTTCAATAAAAGCTTTCTCGACAGTATTAACATCATGTAGGTACTTCAAGATATATGTTGAGTTGGCTTTTGTCTTGACATAAAATTTTCTTGTCGCAGCACCCATTTGCTCTATTGACATATATAGATTCTCATAAATAAAGGCAATAAAGTTTAAGTGAGCTTGAGGAGTTTATCAATATTCATAAAACATATATTCATTTGACCTAAAGTGGATTTCACACACGTAAAATATAAATTTATTTTAATTGCCTGCGTTAGACCAAGACCTTGGTCAATACATTTTATTGAATACAATACAACCACCCTAGGGGTAAAGTAAGCAGGTATTACAAAGCATTTTTAGGCAAAAAATAGAAAAATCACACAATATCATATGTTGTGTACGTAATGTTAGATACAACCTTTAATAATACAGCGTGTATGACTAGTCAATGCTTATAAAAATAGAAAAACAAAGCTTACCCAAGTATTCTTGGTTGCAACTAAAGATTTTCCTTCTTAATTCAATTTACCCACTGCTGCCTAAATTCAACTTTTCTTGGAAATGAAGAAATTGCAACATTGGGAGCACGACAGGTTAACACCATGTTTTCAATTCACTCGACACGTTATACACAATTATTTAAAATTCAGTGTTCTCATCTAAGCGACTGAAATTAAGCCAGAGCGTAAACATACTTTAATTATTACAACACGTACCTAACACCACCCCACAACCATTAATCAATAATACCACAAATAAAAAGTGCTTAGGCATCCTAAGTAAAATTGAGGTAGGTATTAAATTCAAACCTCTAATGTTGTCCGGCTGTAGCCTAAAAAATATCTGAAGAGTAGTGGCTGTGTGCATGTATGAATCATACTAAATGAGACACCTTGTATTCCATGCAAAATTTTAATCCAAAAAGGACTTCTTATAGAAGCATAACAGAGCGCTTTCGGCTTAGGCCATCATCAGTGTTACCTGAAAAGCAAGTAGAAGAACCACCCATTAACGGAAAGTAAATGGCTGATCTTTATGATAGAAAATGATATAATTGACATCGTTATATCAGGAATCTGAGAGTGTTAAAAATTTTTTGAAAGTATAAAAATAAGTGTGTAAGTTGAGAAAGGTGCATTTTTTCTGCGATTTTTTGTGTGAATTTTTAGAAGCAAAGGGAAATGGTAGGGGTTCTTTCACTTATTTGTCATTTGGACCTGAAGAGCATATCAACGAAGAGAAACAAACAACACCAACAAACAATGGTCAAATCACAATTAAAAAGTTAAAAGTCACATTATTATTGTATATTTGGTCGGGCTGATGTCTGCCTTTAATGCAGCTGTATTTTAATTAAAAAATAAAAATTAAAAAAAAATTGATCAGTTTTTTCCTTTTTCAATCTTATTTAGTTCGAGCGGAGGTTGTCTTGCACATCTTTGTCACAATAATATAAGTACCCTTAATCAAAAAGTTTTTTCTTCTAACAATGGTAAAACATAAAATAATGACCCCAAAAAGGGAGGGGTCAGTCTGGTAGTTTGTGTCGGGCCATCGTCTGCTCTTACTTTGGCTATTATCATTCTATCTTTCATTCAAGTAAGCACTTTCTTTTTTCAAAACAATAGCTTCTTAGGTCATCGTTAATGCTCTAAATTATTTTATTTTATTTTATATAACATTGATCACATCTTTTGACCTCATCTGGCTTAGTGGCAGCCAGTCTGTTCTCCAGACTTATTTTATAGTTAGGTACTTCATTTGTGTCCTGAATATCTATATGTATTAATCTAACATGTAGATAAGTTTCAAGATTTAAATTTACCGCTAATCGGGCGGATCACTTCCTGCGTTTTCAGATGCCACTTGTCCAACTGTCAACTTCAACAACGACATATTTTGTCATTCCACGAAAAGCGTGGTTTAGGCATCGGCCTTTAATTAAAATAATGTGACTTTTAACTTTTTAATTGCGATTTCACCATTGTTTGTTGGTGTTGTTTGTTTCTCTTCGTTGATATGCTCTTCAGGTCCAAATGACAAGTAAGTGAAAGAACTTCTACCATTTCCCTTTGCTTCTAAAAATTCACACAAAAAATCGCAGAAAAAATGCATCTTTCTCAACTTACACACTTATTTTTATACTTTCAAAATTTTTTAACACTCTCAGATTCCTGATATAACGATGTCAATGATGTCATTTTCGATCATAAAGACCTTAGGTACATCAGCCATTTACTTTCCCTTAATGGGTGGTTCTTCTACTTGCTTTTCAGGTGCCTAGGCCGAAAGCGCTCTGTTATGCTTCTATAAGAAGTCCTTTTTGGATTAAAATTTTGCATGGAATACAAGGTGTCTCATTTAGTAAAAAATATCTGTGGTTACACTGGTAGTCATAGTAAATAGGTAACTAGGCATTATTATTATAAAGCCACAAAATAAAATCTTAGTTGGGCTTGTTTGGTTTGTTTACATCAGGCAGACACAATGAATATAAAAAATTTCAGTTATTTTAGATATTACTAGGTATTATCAGCTCTGAAATTATAAGAGATATTTGTGGAAACACACATTGTACCAGAGCAATCAGTCTAATTATAACTATAATAATAATAATATGCTTTATTGTCAAAAATTTTACAATTTGTAGACAATCAGACAATAGAGTACAAAACATATAAAAACACAAATAGACCCATAAAAGAAAAACCTAACAGTACAAAACTTTATATAATTGTGCAAATTGTACGTGGTCAAAATATTATATAAAATATTAAATATCAAAATATTAAACATCAAATCCTAAACACTAAACACCAAACATTAAACATGAAATCATTAAAGCAGTGTGTAAGATGCTCAAAATTAAGTATTAATTAAAAAAGTCGTTGAGTGCGTATAAGGCTCTCTCCAGTAAGTATGATCTCAAAGCTCTGCGTAATGCGGGAAAAGATGTTATTGACTTCATTTCAAATGGCAGATAATTGTGCATTTTTTTGCATTGTACAATATAGAGCATTTAACTAACTCTAAGCTTAGGGTTGGCAGATAAAGATCATGATCCGTATTCCTAAGTGGATAGTTGTGATATGGCCTATCTGGAATAGCAGATACGTGCTTGCGGATTAAGCAAACGGATTCAAATATGAATAAGGAAGGAATAGATAATATTTTAAATCTTTTAAAGAAATCCTGGCAGTGAGTTCTACTGTTTAGTCTCAGTGAGTATCGAACAGCTCTCTTTTGTAGTTTGAAAATACGCTCAAATCGAGTCGCACTACACGTACCCCAGAATGGAAGGGCGTATCGGAGTTCCGACTCAAAAAGGGCATAATAGACTGTTCTAGCAGTTGACACGTTAAGCTCCCTGGAAACAGTTCTTAGCGCAAAACAGGCAGAACTAAATTTTTTTGATAAGGCATCGATGTGCAAGTCCCACTTTAAATGGTTGTCCACAACAAGCCCCAAGAATTTCACAGATTCAACGACGTCAGTAGTGGTGTTATTAAGTACAAAAGGTTGCAACGTTCTTTTATATGACAAAACTTTAGTTTTAGAAACGTTGAGGCACAGGAGATTAGAATAGCACCATGATTTAATGGTGATTAAGTCACTAGATACAGTTCTGTGAAGTGCCGTAATCTCCGGGTTGCTTCAAGTGAAATTAGTATCGTCCGCAAAAAGACAGACTTTACCATTAATGTGCAGACACCCAATGCCGTTGATAAACAGCAGAAACAAAATAGGGCCTTACTAGTACTGAACCCTGGGGTGCTCCACAATCTATTGGCTTGCAAGAAGACATCGACGTATCAAGCCTCACAAGCTGACTTCTGTTGTTAAGATACGACTTAAACCATTCGAGAGGCACTCCTCTGAATCCGTAGTGTTGCAGTTTATTAATTCAGATGTTATGATTTACACAATCGAAAGCTTTAGAGAAATCACAGTAAATTGTTGCTGTAGAGTGATGGTTGTTCAGGTTGGAGTATACATAATTGAAGAGGAAAAACATAGCATCATTTGTGCATTTGTTACTTAAAAGTCCAAATTGATGGGGAGTAAGTATTTTATATTTAGAGAGAAAAGATAGATGAAGCCTTTTTTCTAACCAATCTTTCAATGATCTTTGATAATGTGGGTCTTTATCTCCTCCTTTATGCAAAGGAATAATTATTGCCGTCTTAAGTCAGTTTGGTAAAACCCCAATTTGGAATGACTTGTTAATTCAAGTAGTAAGATGGTTTAATGTGCATTCCGGCAGGTGTGAGAACATATTCAGAGTAAGCCCATCAGTCCCAGATGAGGATTTGTTTTTAATGTCTTTAATTATGCTGCGAAGCTCAGCAAATGCAACTACAGGTGTAAAGAAGAAACTGTGTAAATTCGCATTAGCATTAGAGGGGTAGTGGATCATGAGAAGGAGTTATGGTGTTCATTAAATCTTTAGTCCCATTTACAAAGTAATTGTTTAGTTTTTCAGGTGAATTAGCGATTGTGCCAGACGAAGAAGTCTTTTTCCTTAAGTCATTCACAATAGACCATGATTCTTTAGCAACGTTACTGGTTTTATCCAGCCTCTCATTATAATAAATGTCTTTGGCAGCTTTTATAGTTTTATGATAGACTTTTCTGTAAATTTTCACGTAGTCATGGAAGAAGAAAGAAGACGCAGTCCGAGTATTTTTTTAGATGAGATAATGAACGCATGTTCATTGCAGATATGCGTAAGCCTCTTGAAATTTAAAAAAATTTTGTCCGAAAAAATACGGCATAATTTGCGCGAAGCAATTATGCATTTGGATTTTACCGAAAACTCTGTTAATACTGCCTCATAATCAGAGAAACCCGAGTTAAAAACAGCACAATCAACGAATTCTGGATAAAAGATGACACGAAATAGTCTATAGTACTAGAACTAGTTTTAGTTATTCTAGTTGGTGAGTTAATATGCATGATTATTCCAAAAGAGTTGAAAATGGACCGAAGGGATTCTTGAGCAGCACACACACTGGAAAAGTCAACATTAAGGTCGCCACACAAAATTAATTTGCTTTTTAAAGGCAGGGACTCAAGCAAGCTCAGTAATCTTTGACTGAATATATGCAAGTCAACGTCAGGTGTTCTGTAAATACAAATAAGATAGAGGTCATAAGCATTATGATAGATGATGGAAAATTCAAATACTTTCTCACACAATAAATTATCGAACCTGGTCACTGCCGAAAAGTCGTTAGTAGACATTATCATAGTACCTCCATGAGATAAATTACTTCTATTAAATCTAGTTACTGTAGTATAATTTTTGACAAACACAGGCTCATCAACATTTAACCAATGTTCAGTTATGGCAATGATTTTTGGAAAATTAAGCTCTTCTAATAAAAGAAAAAAATCATCTGTTTTGTGTCTTAAGGATTGAATATTAATAAGAAAAATACTAAGCTTGCCATCATCCAATTTGTCAGAGGGTGGTTGATCCTCTGTTCGCGTCAGTCTACCTAAAAATTCCCCCCTCTAATCGGAGAGCCAGTAGCAAAATAATTGCTATGACTTTCCCTAACCTTCTGAAGTTGTTGAAGTCTCTCCGATGAAAAGAAAGACCTGAAGGCAGAGAGATCCGTTTCATCCTCAGCAGAACCAATACCGTAGGCATCGTGGAAACGATAATATAATTTTACGCAAGGAGTCCACGTCACTTGGAAGTCCCTTCGAAGCTAGAGCTAATTTGATGCTGGTGTTGGTGTGCCCTTCAAAACACACACTGGAGGGTTGGAAGAGCCGAAGAGCCTTTAATATAGAGGGGTCCCTGAGTCTAGTTAGCAAATAACGTTGTATAATGTAGAATAATTCGGAAGTGTTGGATAGCATAGTGGGGTTAAGGGTCTATTTTCACGAACACAGGGCAATGTCCTTGCCATTAACACAATAAATCACTTGCTTTGTATAAATTGTTCACAGCAAATGCACAAATTTCACAATTTTAAACATATATATTAAAAACTCGAAATATACCCGTTGCAGCATTTAGTTTGGGTGCCGCCACGGGCTGCTACTGCTTTTCTCAGTTACACGACCTTCCTCTAGTTTCAGAGGGTTTTGGTTTGAACAGTGGCGGCTCGTGAGGTTTTAAATGAGTAGTGCGCAATTTATGTAGGTTTTTTCGTACGCATAGGGGGATGCCCGCTGCAGGCGCCGCCGGAGGGGGTGCCACGCCCATTTTTTACCCAAAACTCGTTAAAATCGTTTAAAAAATGAATTCGGCGCCCTCTTGAATGGTAATTGTTGCGCACTAAAATAAATTAATAAGTAGGTACTTATCGATTCCAGAAGAGTAAACCATTAAAACAGTTTATTGTAACTACAAATCAATAAAGTTCAAAAAAAAATCAGGAGAAGTTCGAAAACGTTAAAAAATATATCGGTTTGATGGCAAAAAAAGTGTTATTGAACATATTTTTGTCGATGGTTAGCCCTTCGACTTTGCCGTTTCCTAGCTTTAAAGTGAAATTCCATTCGCCACAAGATTTCGGGGGTTAAAATGTCTGGTGAAAGATCGACCATCCTTTTTCTTGGCACATGTTTGGTCTAATTTTAAAACCGGCATCGGTCCCTAACCTCTTTATTTCAATCTTTTTATTCAGATCCAATAGAGAAAAGTTATTTTTAATAATATTGTCAACTGAATTTATTTATGCCCCCACAACAATTGTCAGAACCCGAATTACTAGCCATGACAGTAGAATAATAGTATATAAATAAAAATATAAAACACTAAACAATATTACGTACACTTAGTACACTAAACTCACGAGTTTATATGCAGCTAATTAACAAGCGTCAACGAACCGACCAAAACAAAAATAAATTCACGGCTCGACTGAAGTATAATACAGAATAATACTTATAATAGTAGTATGTAATATTCGCTCTAAAAAACGATTTACCTCCCACTTTTTCCACACAAGCTGAATTTTTCAGGACCTATAATAAATGTGTTGCATCAGCCGTAGCTTGAAGGCGAAGAGGCTGGACATATTTAATTAGGGCGTAAACCCATGACGTCTCTCATTATTTATTGTTATACCATTGTTAGTTTATAAGCAAAAAATATGGGATTCGCTCTATTACCTTGTCAAGACATAAGCGAAACTTTTATAAAGAATATTTTTTTTTCATTTAGGCCTTCCCTTTTTGTTAATTGAGTGTTATATTTAAAAATAACTATTTTTTAATTAAATTTTTGCACGGTTGAAACCGAGATATTTACATTTAAATTTTTTTTCGGCCATATGGGCTAATGCAAATGATTTTTTTTTGAATAATTATCAAAAAATACTTCCTACAAAGACCTTATTGTGCATTGGACCAAAAAATAAGTATTTTTTCCTCTATACGATGGTACCAATATCTCGATTTTTGATGATAGTGTCCTTTT
>JAEQML010081292.1:0-11265 GCA_016904865.1 Pissodes strobi
TAATACCCCTACCGGCATTGAATTATACTGCTGATTCCGTTTTCTCTGAGGATAAACATGCATGTTTATCCTCCGAGAAAACGGAATCAGCACAATCAATAGACACAAATGTAAGTGTAGGTACGGATGCGAAACAAGGGAGTCCATATGACACATGATTACATGATTTAAGGTTGTCTCCTTATCTCTGCAACGGAATATAGGGATAGGCATGATAATGTTGCCAAGATTATCGATCAAGAGCTAAACCTGATTCCTGAAACTTCTCACCCAGGATCAGGTTCCTTATTAGAAAAAATAAACCTCACGTAGTTCTGGAAAACTTTAACTTTCGACACTACGGGGATCGTACAATCTTAAGTCACCAGACGGTGACGCATAATAGACCAAATATGTTTCTCGTAAACAAATTCTTCAAAGTTCTAACTTTTGTGAAAGTCACACTAGCAATTGAAACACTGTTTCTGATTTTCACTAATTTTTAAATTTATTCACACAACATGTTTCGTTGCACGGCAACTTTGTCAAGTGACTAGGTATAAATAACATTACACTAAGGTACAAAAGAGGGAACAACGAGGCGTCAAACATTAAAAAATTATTTGGAAAACCGAGCCGTGGGAGCCGGTAGTAAACTGGACATAATAAAATAAATTTAATAACAGAGAATTATTTGTTTCTAATTGGTCGTTGAGTATATTTCCTGATTTTTAAGTTTGGTAATTCCACCAACGATAATTTTTTACTTTTACTTTCTGTATGGACTGTATGAACTGTTCATTGAAATTATGATTGTTTTCTAAAAGATGAGCTGCGTACGCTGAATTTGGCTTATTGTTCAAATAATCTCTTTTATGTTCTTTAATTGGAACTTCATAAGTACGACTCGTTTGACCTACATAGCTCTTTGTGCATGACCCACAATCTAACTTATAAACACCGCATTTTTGAGGCATTGGAACTTTGTCTTTGCTATTTCTTAAAAACCTTTCTATAGTGTTGTTTGTTTTAAAAGCAATGTTAATATTTTCTTTCTTAAGGATAGAGCTAACTTTTTCATATATTTTCCCTGTATAAGTTATTGTTTTGTTTTGTGTATGTATTTTAGGTGTATGAGGATATAATGTGACTATATTGGGAATATACCCCATTAATGATGACGAACTAGTCCACAATAAAGACTCATTTTATGAAAAACTAAATGAAGAAATAGGAAAAATAGGAACATCAAGAGAAATAATACTTCTAGGAGACCTGAACAGCAGAACAGGAAGAAAACAAAAGGATCTGGTAGTGGAAAGTATGGAGAAGAAGTCGTGAACGATAATGGAAGACGGTTAATAGAAATATTCGAACAAAATCAGTTGACCATTTTTAATGGGCATTTTCAACACCGCGAGATCCATAAATACACATCGACACAGCCAACAAGGAGTCTTAAAAGCGTTATTGACTACATAATAATTAAACAAAAATCCAGACTGAAGTTTCTAGATGTAAGAATACATGCCTCATGTGGAAGTGACCACCACCTTTTAATGGGAAAAATAGTGTCACCAATAAGAACTCAAGAAGAACCTGACAGTCCTAAAAAAAGAGGTGAAATAACAAACGAAGAAACCCCAAAAAGATTTAAAGTCAACAGCCTCGAACATGAAAGTACAAAAATACTATACAACTCTAGACTTGACAGCAAAATCCAGAATACAGAATTCACAAACATAGAAGAAGAATACGAATATATAAAGAGGGGCATACACTCAGCGGCAGAGGAAGCATTGGGTTATGAAGAAATATAGAAGAAAAAAGGAAAAGGTACCGCATATACTTAAGTTCGGAAACTATGGAAGACAAGATAAAATAAAATGAATCACAAAGGAGACTAAGGAGAGTACGGAAGAAAATATGTGAAAAGAAGAACAATCAATGGGAAAGGACGTGTTCAAGACTCAATACATATATTGGAGGTAAAAAAGAGTACATAAATTTGGAGGCTTCTCAAAAGTATGAGAGGAGGACGAACGAAGGACATAATCTCACTTATAACACCTCAAAAATGGAACAGATACTTTAAGGGTATGTTAACAGAAGACAGACCTCAATTTAAAGGCATCCAAAAAGAAAACCAGGGCATATTTATTCAAGGATATTAGAATAACGGTGGCAGAAGTTAAAGAAGTCTGTAAAAACTTAAAAAACGGAAGAGCCCGAGGACCAGGTCATATTACTAATGAACTTTTAAAATACGACACAGATAAACTATACGGGCTATTAAGAAATTTATTCCAAAGGTGCCTCAACAGGCACGAAGTACCTATAGAATGGAAGACATCACATCTATCGACGATATACAAAAAAGACGACAAGACTAACTGCGACATCTATCGGGGAATAGCCGTTACAAGCGCTTTAAGCAGAGTTTATGGGAAAATCTTAAAGAACAGGATAGAAAAAGAATATGCCGATATGGAGACAGAAGAACAAGCAGGCTTCAGAGCAGGAAAATCCACATACTGTACGTATACCTTTAGTAAAACTTTGGGAGACTGTTCAACATAGCAACATAAACACGGAAATACTAAAAGCTGTGAAGTCCTTATACGCGGGCTCTACATCCAGAGTCAAAACCAACGAAGGATTAACAGCTGGATTCACAACAACCAAGGGTCTTACACTTGTACATCTCCCAACACTATTCAAAATATACTTGGAACACGCGCTAAGGACATGGAAACGGAAATGCAATAGCATGTGAATGCCAGTAGATGACGACACGACAGTATATACCCTCTCTTTCGCGGATGACCAAGTGGTTATTGCACAAGATATAGATGACATTGAATATATGAGCCGAGAGCTCATCGAGGAGTATGGAAAATGGGGTCTGGATGTCAACATTACAAAAACGGAGTATATGTGCAGAGGAGGACAGTAAGAAGACCTACATATAAAGTATTCAATATCTAACACTATTAAAACATATTATTCCACACAAACCAACTCACACATAAATGACAAAATTAATTTGAACTCTATTAAAAAGAAAACTCAAGAAAATTACATAGTATTCACAAGAGCAGACAAAGGAAAAACTGTTATAGCATTAAACAAACAAGACTATATTAACAAAACCAAATAATTTTTAACCACACAAAAATATAAAATCCTATCTAAAGACCCCACAAAATTATACCAAAAACAAATTATAGAGACGATTGAAAATTGCAATAGCATCTTCTCAGTCAAAGATAAATAGTTTTTGAAAGTTATGAATCCATCCCCCCCCCAAAATTATACTCTCTTATAAAATTACACAAAGAAAACAACCCCCATAAGACCTGTAGTCTCCTATGGCACTGCGCCATCCAAAAAATAGCTAACAAACTCATCAACACTATTTTAGAACACGCAAAATTTCAGCCATCTTTTACGATTATAAACTCCTTAGATCTTATAAACAAAATTAAAAAACCTAAACTCCCTAATAACTTCAAACTCATTTCTTTCCTAGTGTATCTCCTAAAGAAACGATAGAAATAGTTGAAGATCCTTTCATTAAAAATAAAACAAACGTAGTTATTTTTCTAAAAATTAGTACTGCCCTAAAAACCTGTATAAGTCAGAACTATTTCCAATTGGACAACACTGTTTATTCGTCAGAAGAAGGCCTCATTATGGCTAGTCCCTTAAGCCCTCTATTAGCAGAAATATTTATGGATTACTTAGAAAATAAAATAAAAAAATCACCATTTATTCAAAAAATGTTTATGCCGGCATAGGTATGTAGACGATATATTGGTGTCTTTCACAGGTAGACAGAGACAGTTAATGATTTTCTTGGAATACATCAACAGTTTACAACAAGAACATATACTTTACTTTAGAATCAGAAACTAACTTACTCAATTAATTTTCTGGACTTAGTGATTTCCCGTGAATACAATAAACACTCCTTTGCAATATACCACAAACCTTCCCATACAGGCACAACCATTTCCTTCCTTACATCCATTCTCACACAAACTTGTTGCCTACCATAGTATGATACATAGATTAATTAATATCCCAATGAAAAAAGTAAACTTTAATAAAGAGTTATACCTTATTAAGCAAATAGACTATAGACAATGGATATTCACATAAGATGGTAGACATTATTCTGAAACAAAAAACCACCAAAAAAATAACATCACTCATTTACCCACAACAACCTAAAATACATACACAATACAACACAATAACTTATACAGGGAAAATATCCGAAAAAGCTAGCTTTATCCTTAAGAAAGAAAATATTAACATCGCTTTTAAAACAAACAACACTATAGGAAAGTTTTTAAGAAATAACAGAGACAAAGTCCCAATGCCTCAAAAATGCGGTGTTTATAAGTAGTTAGATTGTGGGTCATGAACATAGAGTTATCCATGTAGGTCAGACGGGTCGTACTTTCGAAGTTCGAATTTAAGACTGATTTTCATATAAAGGACTGTGCACCGACTGTGCGCCTACCATGCTGCGGTCGTCGCGGGTCTTCTACATTTTCACAATAGGACTGGACGACCGGAACACGGTCGTAGCACAGTCCTTTATGTGTAAATGTAAATAAGAGCTTCAGTGCGTTTTATATGGAACATACAATTTTTTGATTTACAGTGAACACGACACGGTAGGCGCACAGTCTTATATATGAAAATCAGCCTTTAAAGAACATAAAAGAGATTATCTGAACAATAAGCCCAATTCAGCGTACGCAGCTCATCTTTTAGAAAACAATCATAATTTTAATGAAGAGTTCACTTCCAAATAATTTTTTAATATTTGACGCCATGTTGTTCCCTCTTTTTCCCTTAGTGTAATGTTATTTATACCTAGTCACTTGACAAAGTTGCTGTGCAACGAAACATGTTGTGTGAATAAATTAAAAAATTAGTGAAATCAGAAACAGTGTTTCAATTACTAGTGTGTCATGGATTTTCACCAAGTAACGATCGACTCAATTTTATCTTTGTAAAAGTGTCAGTATATAATACCCAAAACATGCTCGGAAATAACGCTGAGAATATTTCCAAGAGCCGAGAGTTGGAGGTCGAATGAAGAAACGCGTCGAAACAGTATCAATAATAATTTCATCGAGTTGTGCCAAAAAGCCTGCAAAGATATATCGAGAACTTAGAGCTGACTGAAAACCTCTACAAGCCCATTCAAAAAGCAGTCATGCTTTCGACCGCGATAATTATTCGGAAGCTCTGCGAACACTTTCAAGATGGGAAACGTCAGAAGTGTCATCTCAAAGGACCCCATAATATAGAAAGGTTTCCAGCACAGCTTAATCCCTCTGATTCTTAACACATGTGGGATTAAGTGAGGAAGTACTAATGCCGAAGGGAATGTAAATTATTATAAAAGGTCACAGTAATGTTATTCCTTGCAATTCAACTGGAGAACATAACAACGGGATATCGCTCAGAGCTAAACAGATATTTTACCTAAAAATACCCTGATCTGGCTGCAGTTGTCACAGACTAAAGATTGACAGACTAGAAGTGTGTAGTATTAATAAATCATAGACTAACGACACAAAAAATATAAAAAATCGAAGAAGAAGTCGAAGAAGAACTTATAAATAAATAAGAAAGATACGTAACGCATGCAGATGAACAAGAACGTCTCCCTTGACACAAATATCAAATAAATAGGAACAATCCCTCTCACAAATAATATCACAAGATAATTTAGAAGAACAACAATGAAAGTCCGCC
Source organism: Pissodes strobi (assembly GCA_016904865.1). Taxonomy (NCBI): domain Eukaryota; kingdom Metazoa; phylum Arthropoda; class Insecta; order Coleoptera; family Curculionidae; genus Pissodes; species Pissodes strobi. The sequence continues at coordinate 5,761 of JAEQML010081292.1, forward strand.
AAAATCCTACCATAAAAAATATATAGACGAGATTACAGTTTAAGCAAAATACAAAAACAATAATAGACACGAATAATACATAAATCAATGAAATCATTACGGAATACTTAGACGACACAAACTTATTGGGAGATACTCGCACGGCAATATAATTTGAACGTGTAAGCTTTCGAACAAAATAACCGAAAACCAAAACACCTTAAACACATTTGGCAAAAGATAATTCAAAATAATATAACACTGCTGAGACCAGACTTAGGTAGAGCACAGCATATAAAAGGAAACAAACAATAGTAAATAATAAAACACATAGAAAATATTACAAAAAAAAATAATTAAAGACCTTTGGACACACTTAAACAAAAACAGTACACTTACTCAGTAAATAGTCCTACGCTGATACAACCCAAGAAAAGAGAAACAGATAACGCACTATTCAGCCACATCGGAAAACTATTTCAGAAAAAAATAAAATACCATCGAGTAAAGAAGGAATTACAGAATATTAGAGAAGAATGTGCTCAAATTCCATACAACATAACCACACAGCAACATCGATTTAAAAAAAGAAAACAGTGAAAATGGAGCGAAATAATATAAAAACAGTAGAATAACTGACAAACATAATAAAAAATACATGTAAATGGAAATGTCTAGGAACATATCAAATATAGTTGTTTGGTACAAACAATTCACATAAATACTTAACTATACAAATAACTATAATAATAGAAACTCCGTATTTCACACAATACTTAACACAAAGAAGACATATATACAACCGAAAACTCATTAAAATAAATCCTGCCTAATCACTATTATTGATCAATATCATGTTAACAGATGCTATATAAAACATCAGCAATATGCAAGAAAAGAGATGAATACTCTCAAAAATATATCAGTACCTATACAGAAGAGCAAGAAGGTTGCAGAAAGGGCAGTCGGCCTTGTAAGCAATAGTTAATAATAGACTCCATAATAATAAAACAAACGGGAAAACAACAATGAATTATTAAAACATGCTTAAAAGGATGCATATAAAGCATATAACCCTTGCACCACATTAGTGTCGAAAGAAAGAACTACAAATTTACAAAGTACACTCAACTAAAGGAAGTATATTGTTTATCATTATAAACTTCTGGAAAGTAAACATGCATTTAACAACAGAAATAGAACATATGAAAATTGGCAATATAAAAAATAAAAAAAGGAATCTACCAGGGAGACTCACTCAGCGCACTATGGTTCTGCATCCGCCTGAATTCACTTTCAAAGACATTAAAAAACACAAAATACGGCTTTCGGATTAAACATCAGAACGGAATAAAACATCTATATATAAAATGACAATATACATTACTACATAAATAAATTAGATTACTACTGAAAGCAACAGAATATATATTGGAATAGAATGGAAGAGAATTCGGGATTGGCAGATGCAAGTATTACACAAAAGCCGTATAATTGTCAATAGAGAAACACTTAACAAACGAATATTTCGGTTTTCAATATATTATAAGAAGATACCACAAAAAAAAAAACAAATAAGAAAAGAACATAACAAACCTAAAACAAAATTATATGCGAAAGGTCTATTTTGCATATTCCTTCTGGGTAATTATTAAATGGACAGCAATAGGCTTAGAAAATTTATCATTGCATACAGAAGTCATTCTAGCATGTAAATAATACACACCACTGAACCGCTCACATTTTAAACCACGAACAATTACAACATAAAATAAAGCACTGGTCAAAGATCAAATTATACCGAAAATACACCATAAATAAAGAACAAATCCACATACAAGACACTCTTAAATGGTTAAGGAATCGATACATGCGGGTTTGGTCGGATCTGAACAGATTTCTTTTTATGGCAAGAATATGCCATCATACCTACTTTTTATATGTCAGATTTGTATGTCCTTGCGAGCAGTTACAAGTATACGATAAGAAGGAAGTTTTAAACAGGCGACAGTTAAATATGATGGGCTCTTCTACGTGATTTAAAGAAGGTGTAATTCTTCAACGATTGCCATAAAGAATAGGTATTCGATTCACTATATATGACGAAGCAGAATATGTCGAACATAACATATCGAAATGTATGCCATCATCATTTCGGCCGCCCTTCTAGAAATGACAGTACTACGGAAGCACTCGGGTCAATCAGTACACTTTTACGTAAAATTTGAAGAGTTTACATGCAATACGTTACCAATTTATTCAAAAAAGATCGAATTTCGTAAAATAGGCTGATAAAAGCATATCATCATACAAGCCTGAGGGACTGATCTGGAGAGCAGCCCAGAGCTATAATGAGAATCGTTCTAAAATTATTTCGTTATGGTATAGCAGACTGAGGTTAGAACAATCTTGATCTGCGTTTCTGCGTACAAGAAAACATGAAAATATGTTATCAGAGTAAGAATATCCACATATGAACCTTCACTAGGATTAACTACCGGCTGATACTCGCTTGCAGAGCGGCTGCTGAATTACTCCGTAAAACAAATAGAGAATGTCTGATATGGGTTTCAGAGTTTCAGGCCCTAATAGCATTCAGAGCAAAGAGGGACGAACGGGCATGGGAAGATAGTAAAACTCTCTTCGTGCGGCCTGCACCTGCGTTTGGTGTAACCCAGTCTACTGTTAGAACCAACATTAAGAATTGTACTAATGGCCAATTTCATATACTAAATAACCCAAGCAGTTCAAGACTATCATATCTGGACTTTGATATCAATAAGCTTCTTAAACTAAACAGGAATTACTCAGAATTATCACCGCTGTTTTGACTGGACAGTGGTTAATTAACTATCACTTGCATGTTTTGGGCTTAGCAATGAACAAGAATGCAGGTTTTGTTGTGAATCAGATGAACCTACGTAGCATTTGGTCCGCCAATGTAACATGCTGATCAACAGAAGCTGCAACACTTGACAGATGCAGATATACAGGGTGTTCGAAAAATAGACGATAATATTTTATAGGGTGATTCATTGTTAAAAAATATGAAAAAAACTTTCTATAAGCATGGATCCCAAAATGCAGAGATTTCAAGATACAGGTTGTCAAATTTAAAAAAAAAATCGTTTTTTATTAATATCTTAAATATCCTTTTACTTATTTTGTTGAAATTTTGTAGTGTTATCTATAGTAATAAGGGGCTCATTTAGCCTTAATTATATTAAAAATATAAAGCCCAGTGGCGTCTCGGGGGGCGTCCTACAGAATATTATTGACAAAAAAATGCGCGCAACAGTTTGGTTTCTTGAATTGTTTTCGTATCTGGCTTCGTTTTCGAGAAAAAAAATAAAAACCAGTTTATTACATTTCCAAACTTTATTTTTATCGTTTTTTTTTAATTAATATCTTAAATATCCATTTGACCGATTCTGTTGAAATTTAGTAGTCTGCTTGTAATAATATGGGGCTCATTTAGCCTTAATAGAAATAAAAATATGAAGTCCACTGGAGTCTCGGGAGGCATCATACCGACTATTATTGACAAAAAATGTGCGCCACTAACTTTTTTAAACATTTTATATTTTTTTCGTCTTAAGCAACTAAAATACAACATTTTTGCTTCTTGAATTTTTTTCGTATCTTACTTCGTTTTTGAAAAAAAAAATAAAAACCAGTTTATTACATTTCCAAACTTTTTTTTTAAATATCGGTTTTTTTATTAATATCTTAAATAACCATTGACCGATTCTGTTGAAATTTGGTAGTCTTGCCTGTAATAATATGGTGCTTAATTAGAATAAAAATATGAAGTCCAGTGGCGTCTCAGGAGGCATCTTATCGAATATTATTGACAAAATAGTGTGCGCCACTGACTTTTTTTTACAAAATTTTGATTTTTTTTCGTATTAAACAACTAACAATACAACATTTTTGTTTCTTGAATTGTTTTCGCATATTGTTTCGTTTTCGAGAAAAAAAATGAAGCCCAGTTTATTACATTTCCAAACTTTAAAAAAAAAATAGTTTTTTATTAATATCTTAAATATCCATTGACCTATTCTGTTGAAATTACGTGTATAATTCTTTTCTATAGAACTAACGCGCAAATGTCAAACCACGATGCAGAAATGACTATTTGTTATCCAAGGCACTTTTTTTTAGCAAAAATTGGTAAACCAATTTTGTCCAGTGACATGCAATAAAACGGTTTTTATTTTTTTTTCTCGAAAACGAAGTGAGATAGGAAAAAAAAATACATGAGGCAGAGAAGTTGTATTTTTAGATGGTTAATCAAACAAAAAATATTAAAGTTACAAAAAAGGTAGTGGCGTACATTTTTTTGATAATAATATTCGCTAAGGTGCCCCCCGGGACGCCACTGAACTTAATAATTTCAATCTATTTAGGGCTAAATAAGCCTCTCAATACAACAAATAACATTGCCTAATTTCAACAGAATCGAGTAAATATTTTTTAAGACATTAATAATTTGATTTTTTATTTTTTTTTATTTAACATCCTGTATCTTGAAAACTCTGCATTTCCGGACCCATGTTGATAGAAACTTTTTTCATATTTTTTAACTAGGAATCGCCCTCTAATATATCTCCGTCTATTTTTCGAACACCCTGTATATCGAGCCCCAAAATGTAACAGGCATTCAGCCAGAGAAAGTACGTTCTTCTCTTAAAAGATATGTGGTTTCAGGTGATACTAATTTAAAATAATGATAATACTTACTGAATGGTAAATATCTGGATCATTAAACACTGAAATATTATGCCGCCGTTTCTTGTCAATATTCATACTATAAGGGAAAGGTTCAACAAGCACAATGTTTGATCCTGGAATTCCATATTCCAAAAGTCCCGCCAGACAGCTGTATGCTTGTAAAAAGTGGCCATAGACCACAATATGCTCTACAAATTACGAATAAGAACCAACATAAGCTGTTTGAGTTACTTAACTAAGAGGTCAGGGTAAATACTCCTATTAAATCAATACCAACAGCTTTTCTATAAACTTTATAGTCAGAATTCGTAATTTTTGTTTATCTTTGTTTACTATATTCCAAACGGCGGCGCGGCGGCGCCGTCGTCGGTGACAATAAACTTTTGGAAAAAATTGTTGGTTATGTGAAGTATCCGTTACTGTCGATCAGAAACATTGGTTTGTCAACTGGTTAAAAGTTATTTCGCTGAGAATTTTAAATATATTGGCTTTTCTCCAACTGGAAAAGGAACAAGTCCGAAACGAAATCGCACTTCAAATTGAGACTGTGATACAGCGAGCCGCAGATGCAACAAAATTGAGTCCAACAACGATCGCAAATGTAAAGAAGAATAGGATAAAATCAGAACAGGATTACGCTTCCAGTATGTTTTCCAAGCAAAAGACCGCAAAAATTAAAATTACACATTTTTTGAACAATATATTTGGGGACACAATTTATTCTATGTACGCCAAAAAAGAATATTGTCACGACTAACAACCATCCGAACGTTTTTGTGCTACCCTATAGAA
>JAEQML010081293.1:0-11265 GCA_016904865.1 Pissodes strobi
ACTTTGTCTAAATATTGAACATAAATACGAGTACAATCACATACAAGTTATTTATAAAAACTATACAAATCATTATACCCACTCTACTTACTATAAAAAATAGTTGGGCAGATAATAGGAATCCTATTGAAATCATTTATTTCAGTTGCTAATACTGCCTTTAAAATATGTCCAGTAATTATTATTATGAATGCCATTAAACACACTCTCATTGTTTGTGAGACACGTACTTCTATACCGTATTAGCAAGTTCAGTGCCTACTAAGAACATATTTCTAATCGCGTTTTATTTAGCATACGCATGTCATTGTGTTTTTAAATATATATGCGAGTGTCTGAGTTGTCGTGAATTATCTAAGCCCTAATGGTTATTCAATTATATTCTCGAAGATTTTTACCTCGCTATTAGGCATATGCCGCACTCGTAATTTAAATTTCACATGTTTAACAAGAGGCGTTGAAATGAAGCTTTTTGCCATAGTGATTCTGATTCTGATGCGTTTTCTGCAGGAAATTGAAGAAGACACAGAAAATGCATGACCGACATTAGATGCTTCTGGCAAGGATTCAGATTATTTTGAAACTAGTTGACACCCAGAAAACTTCTCAGACGATGACGCTTCCTTATTATCATAAGGACGCTAGTCGGCAAATATATCAAACGTGAAACACCAAATGATTGTCGTGCATTCCCGGAATATATTTAGAACAAAAATGGGATTAAATGGAGTGAAAAGAACCAACTGCACACAGGATAGTACTTGGGCATAATGATCTAAAATTTATTTCTAGAATGAAAAATGATGTGTGTACAGTGCCTACGACGCAAATAATTCTAATAACCGGTAAACACAAGATACTTCCGATTAAGGGTTAATTTCCATTTTTCCATAATAAAAAGAGAATATGTTGGATGAATACTTGTACGCATTTTGCCTAACCGATGACTACAGGTAATTACAGTCCTTTAACTTCCCATAGTTTTGCTGATTTTCACTTGAATATATTTTTAATAGATTCTGGCAGTTGAGACAAACCATTAAAATGTATATAAGCTGTTTCATAATAAAATATTGATCTCAAGAACCCGTTAATCATATTTGCCTTAACAAAATAAAAACTTGAACAAACGCAAGAAACATTTCTTTATTACAGTTCATCTAAAATGAAGTATTTTTCTAATAGTTACAAAATACCGGGAACAATGACACACATACAGAATTAAAGATATTAATGTTGACATATTGCTACGGGTTGTTTGTGACAATGAAAAAGTACATCCAGGATGAAAAAGAACACTGCAGTTATTCTCGCGATATATCTAATCCCAGGAGATCGGAAAAATACAAAAGAACATTTCAGCTAACGGTGAATAGATGAAATATACAGCAGCAGAAAACACGAAAGAAACATATAGCTTTTTGCAGTAGGAGTATTTTTCTAATTTAGATTTATATGGGACACGTGTTTAATTTTATATGGACAGACAATGCAGGTAGTTATTTTTAAGCCGTTTTATTTACCAACCCATTTTAATAATTTTTGAGAATAAAGTACTCATAATATTCTTTAAGAAAATTTTTCTTATACTTCTGAAAAATTATTAAACAATTTGAATACACATACAATATGTTAAAACAATTTTTCATACAAATGCTCTATGAATGTGTTCTCCTTTTATTACTAAGCTCATCTAGCAGCCTCGTGCATCACTATCTCATGGAAGCGACAATATTATCTTAGATTAATTGTTGCCAATATTTAATGATACTGGTTTTAAGCTTGGACTAAAAGCTAAGGGGCTGACGAATCAAATTTCTCTCTTCTCTTTTTTTAAGCCTCCAGTTCCAAAAATGGCCATAAAACTTAAATAAAATTTTAAAAATTTTGAACGAACAAGATCCTTGGAGATACTTACCATTCAAAAATGCCAAACTCTCATCCTGTAACTCCTTTGACGTTAGTATGAATTTACCAATAGCTCATCTAAAGCCTGAAATGGTAACATAAACTATTCCGTCACGTCGCATTCCAGGACAATCTCAATTATTAATGAATGGATTATTATGTAAAATATTCGAATTTTTTTTTCATTCTAAATCGACTAATTCTCTTACAGTAAGGCTTTTTAAAAACACAAAAAATCCATGGAAATAAAAAATAAACTTGACTAGCATTTCTGATCTCCTCTACAATTCCCTACTGACTGCATTTCTTCATCTAGAAACTCTGCCTCTGTACATGATCATTCTTATAATTCCAAACCTGCCAAGTTCTTATATAAATATTCTGCTAGGCTTCTTCAATTATTTACAGTCAACTTTCAGCTTTCCCTCCAGCTGGAGACTATCAACGGTCTATAAAACCAACAAACCTTGAAACCAAATTGACAGTTAAAAACCAATCTCATTAAGTAGTTACTTATGCAAACTAATGGAGAGAATGGCAAAGCTTAGACTGATGTGGCTCTTTGAATCTAAGGATTTACTTGACAATAATCAGAAAGGCTTTCGACGTAATCGTTCAACAATTGGTCACCTTTCAGACATTCAATCCTCTTTTGGTAAAAAACACCATTTTCTCGCTTCTTCATGAGATGCATCAAGGATATTCGATCCTGCTTGGAGATGCAATATTCTTGAACAACTAAGGATATTTGGTTTCGGCAGTAACCAATTTCCTAAACTATCACTATATTGCCTCTACAAAATGCTAGTTGTCAAGGACTCATTACCTCTCTTTTTACCATTTCTATGAATTCCATAAAAAAAATTCTTTCCCTTTGGAATAGCTTACAGATTATTTGTGGTAGATATCCTACTCTTACTTCCCAAGAACAGCAGAAAGAAAAATTTAAATCTGTCTCAAAAACCTCCAAAGATGCTCATCAATCACAGACTAATGTTTTTTGCCATCCAAACCTTCATTCATCCATTTATGCAAAAAGAGAACTTGATTAAAAATACGATCATCACATATATACAACTAAATTAATTATTTTTTTGGTCTCATATTCGACTTGAAGTACATAAAATCCTTATCCGCTTATCTCCTAAAAATCACAAACTCTTTCTAATTTCTTTTATGGTAGTGACACACACTAAAGGGAGAGAGGGGAGGGGCTTAATCACTGCTTAATTTAAATATTCCGTAAAATTATTCTACGTAAGTGGATGTATGGAGGTTTCATCTCTGACTCAGCTTCTTCATCCTATCCAAAACTACTTAAGCGTATACAAAGCCAAACCCTTAGCCACGGCAGCTTTCCGAAGTTCTGGAAGGCCTCCAGAATATAACTAGCCTCAGAACTCAACAGCTTACAGAGAATCGGTAGAATATAGACCATATATACCGAATCGAAATAAATTTATTTACCGTGCCCCTCCTTCTGTCAGTTTTCCAACACTTCCAGGGTCAAATGATGGTATTTCTCGAGGAACCTTATTACCTCCCATTTTACCGTTTCTATCAATTCCATAAAAGCTTCTTTCCCTCTGGAATAGCTTAGAGATTTTGTGGTAGATATTCTAATCTTACTTGCCTAGAACAGCAGATAATAAAATTAAAATATACCTCAAAAACCTCTAAGAATGGTCATGAATCACCTGCTACTCCTTTTTGCATTTTAGATCTCCATCCATCCAGTTCTGCATGTAGAGAAATTGTTTGAAAATACTTTCAATATATATAAACAACTACATGATTCTTATCAAAGGAAATATTAATTGCCTTGGTGTCCTATTCGTCTTGAACTACCTAAAATCCACATCCCGTTATTTCCACAAAATCATCAAATCCCTGTCTAACCAAGACTTAATTTAACTCTATCTAGGTTGACATATGGTCATGATGCACAGCTTCTCCTCCCTCCTCTCTAAAACTCCTTAATCGGATACAAAACCAAGCCCTTAAACATGCCACGGTAGTTTTTCGAAGTTCTCTTGTGGAAAGCCTCCAGAACATAACAAGCTCCCCTTCTCCGTCTCACCTCAGAATTCAACAGCTTATAAAATATAGAAAATCGGTAAAATCTAGCTTTTTATCCTTCCCCGCCTTTTCTCAATTCTCCAACACTTCAAGGATCAAGTGATGGTATTTCTCAAGGACCCCACCTCATTACCTCTATTTTTACCATTTCTATGAACTCCATAAAAGCTTCTTTCCTTCTGGAATAGCTTACAGATTATTTGCGGTAGATAGGTTATTATTATTATATTGTCTAAAACAGCAGAGAAAAAAAATAAAATGTACCTCAGAGAACTCTAAAGATGGTCATAAATCACTGACTATTTCTTTTTGCAATTCAAATCTTCATCCATCCATTTCTGCATGTAGGGGAATTGTTTGTAAATACGATCTATATATATAAACAACTACATGATTCTTCTATGCTGGGGTTATCAAAAGAAATATTAATTTCCTTGGTGTCCTATTTGACTTGAACTACCTCAAAAATCATAAAATCCCTTTCTAACTGGGATTTAATCTAACTCTATCTAAGTTGATGTATGGAGGTTTTATTTATGACTCAGCTCTTCCCTCATATCTAAAACTCCTTAATCGGATTCAAAACCAAGCCCTTACACTTGCCGTGGAAGTTTTAGGACTTCTCCTGTGGAAAGCCTGTGGAACGTAGCAGGAAAAAGGGCTCACTTCTTTGTCTCACCTCATACTTTAACAGCCTATAAAATATAGAGATCGGTAAAATGTAGACCATATATACCGAATTGAAATAAAGTTCTTTAGACCTCTCCTACTTCTGTCAATTCTCCAACACTTAATTTCCTTGGTGTCCTATTCGACTTGAACTACCTAAAATCCAGATCAATTTATTTCCACAAAACCATCAAATTCCGTTCTAACTAGGAGTTAATCTAACTCTATCTAAGTTTATGTATGGAGGTTTTATTTATGGCCCAGCTCCTCCCTCCTATCTAAAAGTCCTTAATCTTATACAAAACCAAGCCCTCACACTTGCCAAGTTTTAGGACTTTTCCTATGGAAAGCCTCCAGAACGTAGCAAGAAAAAGGGCTCCCTTCTTTGTCTCACCTCATACTTTAACAGCCTATAAAATATAGTGGATCGGTAAAATGTAGACCATATATACCGAATTGAAATAAAGTTCTTTACACATCTCCTTCTTCTGTCAATTCTCCAACACTTAGTTTCCTTGGTGTCCTATTCGACTTGAACTACCTAAAATCCAGATCATTTTATTTCCACAAAACCATCAAATCCCTTTCTAACTAGGACTTAATCTGTGTTGATGTATGGAGGCTTTATTTATGGGCCAGCTCCTCCCTTCTATCTAAAATACCTTAATCGTATACAAAACTAATCCCTAAGACTTGCCATGGTAGCTTTCCAAACTTCTTCTGTAGACGGCCTCCAGAACGCAGCAAGAAGGAGGGCATCCTTATTTGTATCACCCAAAATTCAACAACTTATCAAATATGGAGGATCAGTAAAGTCTAAACCATATATACTTAATCGAAATGAAGTTCTTTACCATCCGCCGCCTGGTGCCAGTGCCAAACCCTCATAGACCTGATAGACTGAGGAATATCATTGCCGCTCATAACTCTCTTTACATTCCACATCTTCCTCCTATGGCTCTCTGCTCCCTCTCTAATTAAACTCGACCTCCAAAAGTGTGACAAATCTTCTAGCCCTGACAAAATATGTCCCAATCTTTTTTCTTCTATAATATTTGATAAATGTTCAGATCATAATCTAAGATACAGAGCTGGATCCGAATATTCCTTAGGCATTGAAGCTACGGTCATTATCAATAACTCAATAACACCCTCAGAATTAAAATTAAACTTGTTACGTTCAATAATATATGCAGAGCTATTTGCAATCAAATCACCCCCCCATAAACCTTTCCTCATAGTATGAGTGAACATAATATTTTAATAAAGACAGAAAAGCGTCTGGTAGTAAAAATGCGCTTTAAAAGAAAATATGAATAATAGCGTTCTGAAATTGTTCTCACTCTACAAGCAAACAAACATAATAATACATAGAACATTGTTTCCCGAAAAAAGTTACAATTTACCTGCAAAACAGTTCCAACATAGTTGCCTTTTACAACGGGATATAACGAAATAACCATCAAGTCATTGTTTGCTTATGGTGCACTAAAGCGCTTTTTATTTTTGGGTTGTTCATTTTTAAAATAAAACTAGGTAGATAGCAAACTTTTCGCAATGTTGCTAATTATTTTCGCCTGGTTGGTATGTATGATAAAACGGAACAAATAATAGAAGCTAGTCGTTCGCTATGATTGAAATGTTTTCAATAGGAGGAAATGTATCTACATGGAGAGTGCATTTGCTAATAAAGAGAAGCATTATAGGTTAGTTATAGGCTAACATAGAGGGTTATATAGCTATGTTTTTATTACACGCTATACAATGTGTTTCATCAGGTTTCTTTTGTTGCTATTCTCAATGCAAAATCATTGACGTATGGATGGATTTTTTGGGGGAAAAAAATGATTGGTGCAAGTCCAATTAACTAAAGCATTTTTAAGAAATTTTTTTCTAGATTTCATCCTAGTTGGTTCAGTAATGTTTAAGAGAGAGTGACATCATTTTGTAGATTAGTTCTATAATATAGCACAGCTCGTAATGTACGCATAACCCTAGGCCATTATGTGTTTAACCCCTCTAAATTTAATTGTAGCTTTGAAAGGTTTCAGTTTGATGGAAGGATTGAAGTCAATGAGTGCAGAGGTGCACCTTCTAGGAATAATTGAATTGCCGCATCTGTAAAAAGGAGAGTGGAAGATCTGAACCTTCCTTTTTAAGGCATGAGGGACTGATCTGGTCTGGATATGTCTCTGGTGGCAATTGTGTAAGAAAAATTGCACTAATTACACTAATTTATTAACTTATTAGGTCAAGAGATAATAATAGCAATAAAAATAAATATATAGGCTACAAGTGAAGGTTTATGGTTGTCTTACCAATCTACACCCTTGGACTTGCCAACATCTTTGAGAGCTTGCTTATTTTTTTTTGTAGCAGCATAGCAAAATAGTTTTCTATCCTGTATTACTTAAATCCTAATGCTTTCTCATTTTACATTTTGATCGACAATTTTTCGCAACTTCTTAGTTGGTCGATCCAAGTCATCATCATTTCGAGGTGAATCTGCTTCTACATCATCGTAATAATTGCGTCTGTATTTTGTAATATATCTAGCTTCTTTCTTGGGTTCTACGTAGAGCCCAAGTATTTAATACTGTGCAACTTTACATTTAACTTACCGGTAACACTTTATAGTATTTCTCAATAAGGTGTAACATGATGGCATCTGGTCAGATATTGGCTATCATTTTGACTTTAATAACTGGAGATGCAGCTGTTGGGGAAACACCCCAACACGTGTAGAAACTATCGTTTTTCACCGTATAGTTTGGTGAGAACACCCTGTATGTATGTAGAATGAATGAGCCGTAATTAAACACAAAATAGATTTATTTCACCCCGGGTACAATCCAATTTGTACATTTAAATCAGCATATGCCAGTTCTTCTAAACCCCTTAGTCCAACCCTAGACGGACGATCCCTTAGTTCGAACCTGTAAACCAAGTACTGTCAGTATAACAGGTTACAATTCAGCAACTCTTCATACGTAAAGGAAAACGTTTGTAATCGTTTTCAAGTTAATATATTTTTGTCTCCGTCAGTCTTGTGAACAATCAGTCTGCCAAATAAAGAAAGAAAACAGCTTCTACCCTTGTAATCTCAAATGAATTCGGCAAAGCGCCAACCCCCCACTTTTTATTTGGTCTGGCGCCAAGAGGCAACCAGCTCGAAGACAAATTCAGGTCAGAAGTCAGTGCGTAGCAAACACTCATTCGGGTAGGATCTGTCTAGTCACAGCTCTCCTAGTTTCCGCGCCAAAAACATCTAGCCCTGTCCTAGCTCTGTTTGAGGCAATTAATTAGTTTGAAAGTGTCTTACATCCACTAAAATGTACTAGATCAGTCCAGCTGCTCTCTAGCCTCACAGTTCAGTTAAGAGGTTCGCTTAAATAGCAGTAAAACGTGCTGTTCTCCGGCCAAAGGTCAAGTTCCTTTTTGGGCCAATTTCTCTTGTATGCACGAATATTAGAAAATATTTCGTGCACCTCAGTTATCTTTGTCCAAGGTTGGACAAAGACCTCCTTTTGAGCTTTTTGAAAGCAATTCTTCTAAGTTAGAAACGATAGCATCCCCGTTCCCGTTGGAAAGTGGAACATAAAATGGCGGAAGGCAGACTGACATTCCTGGTCGAATTCCTGTAAAGCAAGGCAGGTAAAGCAGTCAAAGTGGAAAGGTATGCTGTGTGAAAAATGCTAAGTTGGAGAACGAAGTATAAAAATAAGAAAAATAAAAACTAATTTTTAAATCAAACAATCAAGACTCTTCAGTAGACATTCCTAATTTTAAGAAACCTTTTGTAATTTTAGTTTTATACTTGAACGAATGATGAATGATTGAAAGTTTTAGTATAAGAATTGTACATATATATTTTCTATTTAACATAGAAAACACTGTTTGTTTATCTCCATTATATTTAAATGCAATTTACGCCTGCATTATTAAATTATATCAATACCGAATACATGTTTCAATTTCTCTCACCACCCTATGTTATACTGTCTATTAAAAGTGGTTAATTAAAATACCACACCCTTCTTTATGGTTTTAAGCAATAATAAAAATATTTGTTTATCCCGACCAGCAGCTGCTACTTTAAGTTCCTGTTATTGCGAGCTGATTAATGTTGAACGATACTGCAGTAATCATTACCACCGGATGCTTATTGACTTATTTTATTACTTCAGTTCCCTGGTTGTTCTATTAACTGTCTAATCATTTTCTTGATAAAATAGCTGGGGATGGTTTCAATGCGTCATCTCCATTTCTATTTTTGGCCCCTACTATTGTGAGCTGATCATTGTGATGATTGGTATTGCAATAATCATTAGCACCAGATGCTTAGTAAACCATTTTCTACTTCAGTGCTTTTCCTGTTTTATTCCCATAGATCTCTTCCTTCTTTAGCGCATACCAACTTCGGATTTCGTTCATGGTTTGATTGCAACGTACCACACACTTTGGCTTCTTCATCCAAAAGATCATGGCAGAATTACACACTGATATAAAAATTATCTCAGAATAATGCTCAACCTTGGCCAAGAAGTTTTCCATCCTAGCTATATACATGATTGCTAAGATTTGAAGTCGTTTCGTTCCTGCCTACCTATATGCATCTAGGTCGTACGTATAAGATTCCATATTTTTGTGATTGGCCGGAAATTTTTGCAGAAACACAAGCCTTCCACTCCAGAGATCCATATTTACATCTAGTAAAACATTTTTGCCGGAGATAAGGACTTCTTGAATCATTTGTTTTGAATAATACGCTAATTCTTGCTGAAGCGATTCATTATTGAAAAGTGTAAACTTTTCAGAAGATACTCGAATCTATATGGCTTTATTATCTCCTGGCCAGTATAATCTTATTGGCGGTAAATATGTCACATCGATGACCATTAATTTCGCCATGGTCGGCGCTTCTTAATTTCCGTAGTAGAAGCCTTGGATGAAGATTGTTTCTAGTAAAATTTGATTCAGGACTTCATCCAGAAATACGTAATGAAAATGACCCAAATTCCATGGTTTATCTACTTGAAGTTCAGCCTGTGCTGTAAACTGAAAAGCAGTCTGAGAATGCTGCTGATTACCTATTTTTGCTGTAATATATGCAGACTATTCATCACTTTTTAATTCATTGTCAGAAACTACAAAAGGTCGTACGTATAATGACAGCCAAACATATCGTGCTGACTTTCTTGCTTCGGATGTTGGAGGCTGGTCTTCTATGGACAAAGAAGTTGCAGATATTTGAGTTGGTGATGGCTTCGTTCCCGGAAATGTGGAGCTGGCAATTTTCCATTAAATTCTGCTTTGACACTAATGCAGTTATTGATGAACTTACACCTAGTAAAATTGTACCGAAATCCTTAGTGGAATTGAGTTGTTCGCAACATACAGGTATTTCGTCTCAACACATCAAGACATACCTGCACACTGATATATAATAGTTATTTTCCTAACAAGTGCGCAAAGTGATACTTTTCCGCACGCGACTGATGTTGACCGAACGACGCGAAGCGGAGTTCGGTCAATCAGTCGAGTGCGGAAAAGTCACTTTGCGCAAGTGTTAGGAACAATATTTTTTCTACGAGCGCAGGCCAAACAAGCACAGAATAATAATGACCCATATTTAAATAAAAGAAAAAGAATCTGTCAATTATACATACTGTTGCTTTACATGAATATTATTGTTGACCTGACATGACTTAAAAAGATATGGTTTTTGGTTTAAGTTGTAATATCGCGAATTACGGAAGCTTTGAGAGAAAAGAGCCTGTTTTTTGGGATACTTCGTTTTACACCTAGATTTGTTTAAAATCTGTCAATCTGACAATTATAAGTATTGTTGCTTGACATAATTTTTTACTACTATACCGAGGATTTCAAAATATATGGTTTTTGGTTTAAGTTACAATATCGCGAATTACGGAAATTTTTAGGGAAAAGAGTATAATTATGACTTAAAACGGTTTCTTATATTGCATAAAAAGTCCAAAAGTGTAAAGTTTCTAAAGGTATATGAACATGTTCTTGTCTCTGGTGATTTTAGAGAATTTTACTTTCCCGCACACTTTCCCACATAGCGTGCGGGAAAGTACTACTTCGCGCACGGACTAGCGTGCGCAAAGTAGCCACTTTGCGCACGCTCGTAGAAAAACTACCTTTGTATAATGTTCGCCATTCCCCAAAAAGCTTTTCCATTAGTTGCATGAATATATCATGGCTCTATCCAAGACTGTTGGAATTTGTAATCCATCGTCCCAGCCTGCATACGTATAAAATCTCGGAGTGCAAATTTTATTTAATCTTATTCTGTATTTATGTACTTTGGTCGGAAGGCGTTACCGAAATATGAGCCTTCCACCCCATAGAACCATACCATCATCTATTAGAATATTTGTGCAAGACACATTTTATTTCGGAAAACATTCGAATCTGTCTTACTCTATTGTTTCTTAAGTAAAGGAGTTGTTGAGATCGTTTTATCTCATGATGTTCCCCCATTTCCATAGCAGAGACCATGGGCGTAAACGATGAGACAAGTACTTCGTCACGTATTTCTTTGCTTCTAGAATAATTATATTTAGAACCTCTTCTATCGACTGC
>JAEQML010081294.1:0-11264 GCA_016904865.1 Pissodes strobi
AGGGGAGCAAATATTTAACCAGTTTAAAATTTGCATGGGATTTCCTATGTTTCCAACCTCGATGCACCACCCGGTATACAGATTTCATGAAGGGCTTTGATAAGATTAATCATGGTTTGTTAATAAATAAACTTTATTGTTATGGAATTTCGGGAACTTTGTTGGACTGGATGGGCTCATTTCTGACGGATAGACAACAAATCGTAAAGGTCAATAATCATTATTCTGACCCTATTAATGTGACTTCTGGAGTACCTCAGGGTGCACATCTATCTCCCTTTTTGTTTGATATGTTTATTAACGATATAGAAAGTTGTTTCGCCCATTCTAAATTCATCCTTTATGCCGATGACCTCAAAATCTTTAAAGAAATAAAAAACGATAACTGCTCTAAACTTTTACAGGAAGATTTTGATAGATTTTATACATGGTGTAATGAAAACAAAATGTTCTTAAACATTAGTAAAAATGTAAATATATCAGGTTCAGCAAATCTTTAATAGGGGATTGTCCCAACTACCACATCAATAATAACAGTCTAGACAGGGTGGATATAATTAGGGATTTGGGAGTCTAGGCGGACCATAGGCTCATATTTTCGGTTCATGTGGGAAACTGTCGAAATCAAGCCCTGCGTATCTTGGGTTTTATTAAGAGAAACTTTAAGAATGTAGATGCTATAAAGCTACCATATACCTCACTGGTTAGACCACACCTAGAAAATTGCTCGGTTGTTTGGAATCCCCATTATCAGGTCTATATTGACAAATTGAACAGTGTCCAGAGAAAGGTCTTGAGATACATAGCTTTTAAAAGGAGCATTCCTGTGGAAGATATAAATTACAGTGATCTAGAACAAACATTAAATATTCAATGTATCTCAAAACGTAGGCATAATTTTGACATTATTTTATGCTACAAATTAATCACCAACAGTAGCGTGCCGTGGGTATAAGGGCGGGAGGGGCGAGCTATTTCGAGGGCGCCGAATGGTGAGCCATTTGCAGTTTTCATTAGGAGGCTGAGGCGGGTTAGATAGAGGGCGGAGGGGGCATTCGCCCCCCCCCCCCCCCCCGGCCCCCTATACGGCACGCTACTGATCACCAACTATATTGTAAACGATTAATTTCTAGTAACACGTTTTATTTCGCCAATATTATTACAGCCACTATCATTTCCGCCTTACACCTTAAAACTTCGCCAGCATAGTCATCATAATTACATAACGCCATGAGTCGACTCTGCTATTCATACAGTAACTATATCTACGCCTTATTTCTAATCTATCTGTATACTCCGTATTATATAACACCGATTCGATTCTAAAATTACTTGCGCCATTCGTTTTCCAGGGTTGTCACGTCCTCGCCTATTTGAACGTCGCACGTCGCCTCTCCAAAATTTGCTTGTTACATTCGGCCATCCTGCAACAATTAATGCCCTCATTAATTTAACTCGCCAGTAAATCAACCAGATCTTATCGATCTATCCATTCACCATAACACAAAATCGCCTACCCTAAAGGTTTCGCCTGTGGTTGCAACCATACGCCTTTTATCGAATATCACCTTTATATTACGCCTTTGTCAGATTTTCACTCGCCTTTTGCTATCTCAATAAGAAGTTTGGACCTTAAATCGCCATAGCTCTCGCCTTTCGCCAACAGTGCATTCGCCATTTGCACCTCGCCAGTTAAACTCACTTGCATGCACCTTTCAAGCTGACCATTCGCCCTTTGCACCTCGCCAGTCAGAGCCACTTGCATGCACCTTTCAACCTAACCTTTCGCCCTCGGTGTTTTACACTTCGCCTCGCCAAAAAATCAGCAAACGCCTTGCTCGTAAACGCCAGCAGTTGGAAATAGTACGCCTTGGGTACCCAAAATTCGCCAAACGCCTCTCTCAGTTTGAGAATCGCCTCAGAAGACCACAGTCTTCGTCGCCTTCGCCTGCGCATGATCCTGGACTTCCTTGCCCATCCAATTCCACAATATCGGTTGATGGACGCCGATATCTGTCAAAAGAGGAAAAAAAGCCAGTATACAAGTCGCCAAGGGAAGAGCAACCAAATGCCCTCGCATTCGCCTGTAGATCGAGAGGTAGACCGTCAATCAGACACGAAAGCGCCTTTGTGCGTGAAAGTCCACGCCTTTCGATCAACGCCATTTTATGATGATAATAATGGGTCATGGTTTCGCCGTCCAATTTAACCCTCGCTATCATCTCCTTGAGCAGCTGAGCAAAGTCATGCACTCTAGGAAACGCCTTCCTAAGAGCCGCCTTCCAGTCTTCCCATGAGAGGTCATATTCATCGAGCCGATTAAACCAGCCCCTTGCTGCTCCTGGCAATTTCGCCTGCATAAAATACGCTCTCTCATAGTTCGACCGTTCATGAATATCGCCCAACTGATCAATTTTGCTCAACCACCTGACTACGTTACAGTCCTGGCTGTCAGGATCGAAAGGGTCAATAAGGTCGCCGCCTGTCCTTGCCCTTGACCCCATACAGCCCAAACTGCAGGCGGAGTCCGTCCTATCGCTACAAGCATGCTCTACTACCGCCTGAGGAACGCTCTCACCTGATTTTTCGCCCTTCTTGTTGCCCTTGGTACCGCCAGTACCAACGGCCGCCCTTTGTTTCGTCGCCTTTACCATTGCTGGATACTAGTTGCCAAACCGCCTTTCAACAGCTTATGTACCATGGAGACTGTTTCGGCGTCTTCCATCGCCGAATCGCTTTCGCCGTGGTCACCGTCGCTCAATTTCAACTCGTAATCGAGCTCTAACTCGTCACTTCTGCCTTCCTCCATAGGAAATCACTTGAAAAACGCCTTTTAAACACCAATGCCAATAAACACAGTTAAAATATGCCACAATTTTTATAATAATCACTAATTAATTAGCACACACTTGTTTATTATTATCGTGAATATCTGAAAAATCGCCAAATGTCAATCCGCTGTCAAGGATAGCAACAAACGCCCGCCTTTTGTTATGAGTTTTTGTGATATCGCCACTCACAAAAAAGAAGAAGTTGCCACTGCGATTTAACTCGCCGAAATCGCGTACTTCACCGTTCTGCACAACAAATAACACAATACGTAGATTATCCCACTTCTGATCTGTAAACGATTAATTTCTAGTAACACGTTTTATTTCGCCAATATTATTACAGCCACTCTCATTTCCGCCTTACACCTTAAAACTTCGCCAGTATAGTCATCATAATTACATAACGCCATGAGTCGACTCTGCTATTCATACAGTAACTATATCTACGCCTTATTTCTAATCTATCTATATACTCCGTATTATATAACACCGATTCGATTCTACTTGCGCCATTCGATTTCCAGAGTTGTCACGTCCTCGCCTATTTGAACGTCGCACGTCACCTCTCCAAAATTTGCTTGTTACCATATAAATTGTCCTGAATTGTTGAAACGAATTCAATTTCATATACCATCTAGACAACTAAGGGATGCTAGAACATTCGAACTCAAATTTCACAGAACTTCATATGGACAAAACTCACAAATAACTCGGATAATGAAAAGTGCAAACTCATTTAATGGTGATCTTTTCGCAGAATCTTTGACTTCTTTAAAGAGTAAGTTGAGAAATTGAGATGAATCATATTTTCTATATAGAATAGATATTCCTATACCTTGAGACGGAAATAATAGTCAGTGACGTCAGTCACTCGTTCGAAAACAGACCGACGTGAGCGGCTTAAAGTAATATTTAATATTTAACAATAAATCTGGTATGAAATGCTCGCAAAATGCCGCTTATTCTAAATGCGGACACAGAGTTCTGGCACAAAACGTGCACCGCTGCCAAATTCATTGTGGCCCATATACGCGCATTACGCGGAGCATTTGAAGCAGCTGTATTTTAACCGAGGTGCGCGATCGACGGTCGTAAATATACTGATATTTTACGACCGTCGGGCGGAGGTCGCAACGTTGCAACAATAAACGAGCATGTACCCTGTGAGAGATCTGTTGCATAGTCGCGCTTGCGGGTTTAGGTTATCGTTTTGTTTTAACATTGAAAATGTTTCTGTTTTCCTAAATAGGGCCTCAAATCGTGAAAAAGTGCATGCTACATTTGCCACACATAACGTCGTACGCGTGAGAGATCGTGTTAGCTTGTTTATTTAAACATAAATTGATTATAACGTATCGGAATCGGTTCTAATGACTAAAATAAATTGGAACTAACTGAAACTAACCGAAAGTGTATTGAACGACTATCCAAAACTAATGAAAAGCACCAAAAAGGGCTAAAACGTATCGAAATAGATTTAAAATATTGAAGTAAGTTAAAACTAACCCAAATTAACCGAATTTTAGTGACTAACCAAAACTAACCAAAAACATTAAAATTGCTTATAACGTATCGGAACCGGTTCAAATTACTAAAATAAATTGGAACTAATTGGAAGTAACCGAAAAACGATTGAAAATATCCAAAAATAACTAAGAGCACCAAAAACGGGCTAAAACATATCGAAATAGATTAAAAAGATTGAAGTAAGTTAAAACTTACCCAAATTAACCGAACCAAAACTAACCAAAAGCATTATAATTGCTTATGATATCGAAAAGTGATTGAATGTCTAATCAAAACTAACCAAAAGTAACTAAGAGCACCAAAACGGGTAAAACATATCGAAATAGATTGAAAATATTGAAGTAAGTTAAAATTAACCCAAATTAATCGAATTTTGGCGACTAACTAAAACTAACCAACCATTAAAATTGCTTATAACGTACCGGAACCTGTTCAAATGGCTAAGATATATTAAAACTAACTGAACTTTACTGAGACTTGACTGAACGATTAACTGACTAAAAGCATCAAAACGGGCTAAAACGCATCGAAATAGATTTAAAATATTGAACTAAGTTAAAACTAACTTAAATTAACCGAATTTTGGTGACTAACCAAAAACCCTAAAATTGGTTATAGTGTAACGGAACTGGTCCAAATGATTAAAATAAATTAAAATTAACTGAAATTAATTGAAAGTTGAGTGAACGACTAACCAAAATGGACCAAAAGTAACCAAAGGCATCAAAAGGGGCTAAAACAAGTTGAAACTAACAATTAACCGAATTTTGGCGACTAACTAAAGTTAACCAAAAACATCAAAATTGGATATGACGTATCGAATCCGGTTCTAATGACTAAAATAAATTAAAACTAACTAAACTTAACCAAAAGATGTTGAACCAAAACTAATCAAGAGTAACCAAAATTGACTAAGACGTATCGGAACAAATTAAGAATAAAATAAGTAACTAACCCAAATTAACCGAATTTTTGCGACGACCTACATTATTAATCAAAGACGTTTAAATTGTTTTAACGTATCGGAACCGGTTCAAATGGCTCAAATAAATTGAAAGTTACTGAAAGTAACCGAAAATTGATTGAATAACCAACCAAAGCTAACCAAAAGTAACTAAAAGCACCAAAACGGGCTAAAACGTATCTAAAAAATTAAAAATATTGAAGTAATATGAAACTAATTCAAATTAACATTATTTTGGTGACTAACCAAAAACACTAAAATTGGTTATAACGTTTTGGACCCGGTTCAAATAACTAAAATGAATTAAAACTAACTGAAATTAGCCGAAAGTGAACGACTAACCAAAAATAACCAAAAGCACCAAAATGGGCTAAAACATATCAGAACAGATTAAAAATATTAAGCTTATAAGGTGAAATGAACTTGGAATTAACCGAATTTTGCCGACTAACTAAAATTAACCATAACGTATCGGAACCGGTTCAAATTACTAAAATAATTTAAAACTAACTAAAGCTAACCGAAAGCTGATTGAATGATTAACGAAAACTAATCACAAGTAACCAAAAGCTCCAAAACGGGCTAAACCGTATCGGAATAGATTGCAAAAATTAAAGTAAGTTAAAACTAATCAAAACGAAATATTAAATTTGATTATAACGTATCGGAGTCAGTTCAAATGACTAAAAAAAATTGAGCGAGTCTGGTAGTAGTCGAGACACTGATGTGTAAACATATCCTCTAACGACATCGGTTGTAAAAAAACGACAGCAGCACGTTGTGTTCCCGAGCGGTCACCCATCCAAGCACTATCCCCGCCCGTCGTTGCTTAACTTCGTGATCGGACGAGAACTGGCATTTTTAACATGCTATGGCCATTGTTGCGTTTTACCTTGGTCATAGGATAAAAATTAGGTGTAATAACCAAGTTTAAAATAATAAAAAATCAACACGAACGAAGCCTCGGATAAAAGCTAAAAGTGTCCTATGTTCTTTACTATACTCTTGAAAATATTTGTACAAAATTTCATGATGATCGGAACAGTTTATGCGTGAAAGCTTAAGAAACAAACAAACAAACACATTCGCATCTGTAATATTAGTTAGGATTATTTTATAATACTTACTGGCAGCTTCGGAGTGGATTAATTCACTGCACAAATTCGACACGATAATCTAATGCCATCAGAAATAACATCAATATATTGACACAGCTTATTTACCTAGTAATCGTGGGCCGATATCCTTAGATTTGGGAAAGTCAATAACCAAATTTTGCAAATTTTAGAAGAGGGCTATGACTCAATATTGTTTTAAGTGTCTAGGCATCTGAATTATACTTTTGACAGTTCGTTTAATTTAAAATATGCTTTTTTATCATCTTAAAATCCATTTAAAATTATTTTAAATGGCAAATTGGATATAATACCGCCCTAGCGGCTAGAATCGGTTTACACATTTTCTAGAAATAGCCAAAACGGGCTAAACAGAATCAGAACAGATTAAAAATATTACAGTAATGTTATGGCTATAGTCAAAAGCGGTCTTATCGTGCGGGTCCAAAGGTCACATTTTTATATATTATTTATTTATTTATTTATTTTTTATTTATTATTATTTTTTATTAACTGTCATTACTTTGACAGATTTTACACGCAAAATATGCCACAAATGAAGTTTTTACTGAAAATTGTGACCTTTGGACCCGCACGATAAGATCGCTTTTGACTATAATTATATTATGTTAATAGATTTTCCTATCTAAAAGTGAAGGGTAATTTTTTCGGTTTTCATATCTGCACATTTTTGATGTGTAAACATCTTACGAGGCGGTATGAGGGTAAATCTCGGTAAATGGGGCGAAAATGTGTAAACCGATTGTGGCATTATAAGCCGGTGAAGGATTTTTATACAATTTGGCCATTTAAATCGGTTTTAAACGGATTTTAGATGATATAAAAGCATATTTTAAATTAAACGAACCGTCAAAGGTATTATTCAGATGCCCAGACATTTAAAACAATATTCAGTCATGGCCCTCTTCTATAATTTTCCATCTATAAGTTTGTTTTTTTTTAATGGACGGTTGAATTTAAAATGAATTTCCGCTTCAAAATCCACGACAAATTCGTCCGAAGCCACGGCTATCGTCTTAAAAAAGTCCTAATTTTGTGATTTTTATACAATTGTGTCATTTAAAATCGTTTTAAAACGGATTTTAGATGATAAAAAAGCATATTATTATTTTAAATTAAACGAACTGTCAAAAGTATTATTCAGATGTCCAGACGATTAAAACAATATTGAGTCATAGCCCTCTTCTAAAATTTGCAAAATTTGGTTATTGACCTTCCCAAATCAAAGGATGTCGGCCCAAGATGAGTAGCTGGTAAAAGAACAAGCTTTGTAGATTTTCGTGTCGAAAGTATGCAGTGAATTAATCCACAGTAGAGTGCTTTAGGCGGCCTCAATTCTCCCCCTCCAACTTTTTGTCCCCTCACCCCCTCCGGTGACTTTGAGATAAACCCCGCCCACTTGGTCTTAAGTGTATTCGACCTTGAACGACATTGGCCTAATTTCACCTTGAATGTCCTTGACATTTTACCTTGAATGTCCTTGAGTTTTTGTTGAAGGTCGCGCATATGACCTAGGGATTGCTCCAAGCATGTATGACCTTGAAGGTTCTTGGGACTGTTTTGTGGTGTCTTTTACCTTGAATGACATTGAGGTAATTTGATCTTGAATGCCCTTGAGTTTTTGATGTGTAAACTTCTTACGCGGCGGTATGAGGATAAATCTCGGCAAATGGAAAGTAAATGTGTAAACCGATTCTAGCCGCTAGGACAGTACTATATACAATTTTGCCATTTAAAATCGTTTCAAACCGATTTTAGACGATAAAAAAGCATATTATTATTTTAAATTATACGAACTGTCAAAAGTATTATTCAGATGCCCAGACGCTTAAAGCGGTAAAATTTGAAAAAGCTGGTTATTGATTGTCCCAAATCAAAGGATGTCGGCCCAAGATTATAAGGTAAATATCCTGTGTTCATATGTTGATGTTATTCCTGGTGGCATTAGATTTTCGTATCGAATTTGTGCAGTGAATTAATCCGCTCCGAAGCTGCCAGTACGTATTATTAAAGAATCCTAACTAATATTATAAATGCGAATGTTTTTGTTTTTATTCTATGAACATGCTAAAATGTACAGGTAAGGACGATAGCACGTTGAAAAGCTTTTTAAGATCCTTTACACAAATAATGCACTATATAAAAATCGACTTCTCCTATTGGTTGATCCATCTCGTATTACAATATGTCTTCGTGATGCAAACGATTTCTGTCAAGAGGTCTCTTGGTGTAGATGTTTAGACAACTGGGTCTCACCTGGACGGCCCGGGTTCAAACCCCGTTGCTTTTTTTTATTATTCTTTTTAAGATTATGTTTCTAAACAGTTTTTTCCTTGATTTTGGGTATGTCTTGGGTTAGTTTGAGTTAGCACCTGGTTAGTTTCCTTTCCTTGAGCCCCCGTAGCGAGCGAAGCGAGCAGAAGGCCATGCGGATCGGCCAATAGGAAAGGCCGATTTTTATATAGTGCACTGTTTGTGTAAAGGATCTTATAATGCCGTTTAAAATGCCAGTTCTCGTTCGATCGCCGAAGTTAAGCAACGTCGGGCGTGATTAGTACTTGGATGGGTTACCGCTTGGGAACCTCCGATAACGAGTAGTAAACTTAAAGTTTTATTGATGTTTGATGTAAACTTTCGATGCAACTTTCAATATGGTATTTTATGATAAGAAAAACCCCTTATCATCCATGACTCTTTTTTTCCTAGCCTTAATGAATATTTTACTATTTGTTTGTAGTACAATTTTGTTGCTTATTACTCGATTTAGGAATAATTTTGAATATACGTTTTTTTGCATATTTTAGACTAAAATCATGCATATTTATGTGCATAAACTTTATTTTTTTAAGTGGATATTTGCCTAAGTTTACTTATTACTATTCCATTATATAGTTATTATAACATATTAATTTACAAAGCAATTGTATCCGCCGCTGGAATTTCCTTCTCTCTTCCCTTACCCCTCGAGGCGCGCCTTAAAACTAAAAATGAGTCACTGACTATTATTTCCGACTTGAACTTATAAGTAAACTGATCTGTGAGGTATGTGTGTGTGTGGCTTTTTTATTATGAATATGTTTAGTGTTCTAATTTACTGTCTTTTGTAGTTATAGAAATGTATTTTGATTGGTGTGAATGTTACTTATTAGTATATTGTATTATTTTATTTTACAAGTATTAATAAATAAATAAAACATGCCTTAATTCATATGCCTGATGATCAAATCCAGTGGTTTCGCTGTTCAGATTGTTTTTTTAAAACGAAGCGGAAACCATATTTAAAAGTCCACTTTAACGCCAAGTCCTAGGTGAGCGATTTACAGGCGACGCGAACGCGAAGCGCTGGCGATACCGTACGAAAAGTTAATATAGTCGCACGGCATCGCTACTGATTCGCGTTCGCTGCAAATCGCTCACGTAGGACCGGGCGTAAGACACACACCAAAAAAAAATAGTGGTGTAAAATTTAAATGAATGTTATTTGACTCCAGTATTCTTAGAACTATTCAGTAATCATCGTTAGTTTGCAAGCAGTAGCCTACAGAACGAACTTTTCTTTTACCTCTGTATAAACAATGAAATATAATTCAATTTATTTTGGGAACAAAAGTGTTATTTTTAAAGTAGTTTTGAAGACAATATATCTTACAACCTTGGCGCAGTGGGTAGGATTTGAAACACATCCCCTGGTTGTGAAGAAGTGCCCTTTATCCAGAAGAATACCTATAAAATATGTCTTTGGAAAAACTACCCCAGCTCTACAAAGGATATGTCTATAGGAAGTATCATCAATACATTCTGTTTGTAGATGTGCGTTTTATATTTTATTGTTGTTAGAAGAGCGTATAGTCCCGTTTCGACCTGGAATGCGGCTATTATAGGCTATCGCCGCTCAAGCATACACTGCCAACCCAAGACGGACTGCGGTTGGCCAGTAAAAGTAATATCATTTCCTCACGACGATATTTGAATGCCCTTATCTGGACTGTTATTATTCGTGCACAGCTGTTCTTCTCAACCTACAGAGTGATACACTTGTCAATTCGCAGAAATGAGCTATTTAATCTTAATAGGGAAAATTCGGCAGTTATTTAGCTGCATTCCCGACAGTCCTTGGGGGTTTTTACAAATAAATATAAGTGCACTTGTGATGCTAACCAAGGGCCAGCACCTGATCTACTTAAATTTGATTCGACAATTGCTTTAAAAAATTATTTTTAATTGTTCCAAAATTAAACTGAGTCTCGAATTAAATCAAGAGAGAGAAAGTTCAATTAAAATAATAATTTTACTTTATTAAACAAGATTTAAAAACAAATTGAAGTCTAACTTTCAAGAAGTAATGCCAGAATCGGGTAATCATTTTGCCTAATAAAAATGTACGACAAAATCACCTAACACCAGCTTGTTTAAAATAAAATCACTTACCATATTTCAAATAAACGGTGTTGGAGTTTACGTTTAGTATTTTTAGTAAGAATTAATTATGTTTTGAAAACCGCGCCAACAAAGTATATTCGAGAAGAACGGAACGGAAGCGGAAGTCGAGAAGCCAAACCGGAAGAAGATTGGATTGGACGAGAAGAAAAAAAAGAATGACGCTACGCAACGAGAAAAAGAAGCACACGCACGTTACTCTTAATTATAATAGTTTTTTAGCAGTTTTTGTTATCTAACAATAAAAATAAAGTGATAAAAATCAGCACGAGTATCGTTCCCTACGCCAGGGTGGTCCTTCGCATATAAATAGGGTAAGAAGGACCCTCTACTCAACATTTTTGGTCGCATCGAGCCTGATGACAGATC
>JAEQML010081295.1:0-11264 GCA_016904865.1 Pissodes strobi
TGTATCATGTCCAATGAAATAGTATTTTAAAGATGTGGGTTATCTCAATAGTAACTTATTTTGTTGTTTTAAAAGCTATATGAGGTATCATAAACAATTAATTATTGAGCAAGTAATTACGACAACATTAATTTGTGATTTTTAGCATTTTTAAGGTTAGTTATAAACTACACATATTAAAAATGCGTTGTGCTGTAGCTGGTTGTCTGAGTGACAATCAGACAAAACGTGCTGACAAATCTGTAAGATTTCATGCTTCTCCCAAAGACAATATTGTTGAAAAACCGTGGGTTACTGCTTGTTGCCGTAATAGTATATTGTGTAACTAGGAGGAAAAGCAAAACATTCCTGGACGACTGTGGTAGTTGCTGGACGAGGCGCAGCAGAGGCCAGCAACACAGGAGTCCAGGAATGTGCTTTTCCTACGAGTTGCATATACTATTTTTTATCCGATCGAAATATTACTGTAAATAAAAACGTGTTTTAAATTTAAACTCAACATAATATCAAGTTTTGAATCGAGCGAGCTTGAAGTTTATTACGTAGCTACGGAAACTACAGCTAAATGTTACTTTTGATAGACGTCAGATCTGATAAACAAGGCGTTTGAATATGACAGAAATGTTACATTCCCGGCCTAGGACGGGAATGTTATATTCCCGGACTGTTATTTTCTATTCTTGTACAGTTATTGCATGTTGCCAAGCAACGAATACAATATACTGGAATCATGACTTTTGCGGTGAGAAAACACATAGGAAAGGTGTCGTTTTTCGTCCGATCGGATAAAAAGACCATTTTAATAGTAAAACCTCGTGAATTTGTTGAAAATATTTCAGTCAGAAGACCATGAAATAAATTTGCAACATGAATTGTTAGTTACAATACGAATCCAAAAAAGGACCCAGTCTAAAGCGCAATGCAGTGCCTTCTCTTCATCTACCAAAATCAAAAGATTTATCTGTAAACCAGGTAAAAAGACAGGAGAGGCTTTCGAAGAGAGAATCGAAGAAGTTTGTGGAAGATATCATTGCTCAGTGCTAGTGCACTGTTATTTATGTATGCACCTAGAACTAATCTTTATAAAGATTCTCCATTGATAAGGCTGTGTAATAACTTTAATAGGTGTTGTAGTATTGTATTTTAGTTGAATTGTTTAAAAAACAAATAAAAGGAGAAATAGATATAAGGATATGTTCCTAGTTTGTAGGTTTAGTTTTTAGTTTGATTGTATCTATTATTGGCTTTGTAAAACTTGTTGATACAAGAATAAATAAATAAATAAATTATAATGTTTTTATAAAACTATTTAAGTGGTATCTAAATATTAGTTAGAATCTCTCCGACACAAAAGTTGTAATTAGTATGTTCGATGCTAGAGCTTAAAGCACTGATTAGGGATTTATATATTTATTGTATTGTAATATTGAGTTGTATTAAATAAATGTTATAAAAAAATAAATAAAAAGTTTGTCTAAAAAGCCTTGTTTTATTTTTTTCTCATTTTTAAATAAATACAATTCCGATATGAGAAGATAAATAAGTAGATCTTTCCATCTGTTAAACAAAACCATTCCACTATACCTTCCCTTATAATATCAACTATATATCTATTATAATACCTAATATTTCTTTATGTTCCCTGCTATAATCATCTATAGTAAAGTGTATATAGTAGCAACTCTGCTGAAATGTCAATTAACAAGATTTTAAATTCTATAAATTTCTTTTGATAAAATCTTCGTTGCTAAAGATTTGTTTCCTACTTATAAAATTTCTATGCATACTATCTCTTATATGTGCATTCCATATATTGAACATTATTTCTCAATTTTGATGTATATTGATTATTTATTTAGTTTATTAACAAATCAGAATAATAAAATACCTTTCAGTAACCTAAATAAACCCAAAACAGTGATATATTAATAGCATTTTTATTCAAATATCTAATAATGGTCAATTAAATATAATCGATATAACAGTTCTTACGGCAACTATTTCAAATAACTCTCATTGTGACGTAATGCGCGAACTCGACCGAATTGAGCACTCGGGAATATCATACCTGTTATTCTTTGTATCATGCACGGCGGCGATTGACCAGTCGCTGCTTGTTAGCCGCCTCGGCACGTCATCTGATGCATACGCCGCGCCGCGGCAAAAACAGCTGTGTGTGTCATGGTCGCCGACTCGGCAGCCGATTCGTCAAAAACCGCTGTGTGTGTCATGGCTCTTAGTCGGTTACTATCGAGCCACGCCATAGACGCAGTTACGACCATATTTTCGGATTTGTTTGTTTGGTGTTTAATTTTTTCAAGGTTTTTAGACTGTTTGGTGTTTTAAGTTAATAATTGCGAGTAAAAGAAAAGAAGGACAAGTTTGTGCTGTTAAAAACGTGTAAAAAATACAAATGTAAAGAACATGAGGAACATTATTTCTTTCAATTGCCGTCCTTACTTCCAATAGCTTGTCTTTCTTCTTAAGCTTTGTTTACCATATTGTTGTATTATATTTCCTTTAACTTGGTCTCGGCGTGTTGGAAATGTAAGGCTATTTATTATTTATTTATCAGTATTTTTTGTTTAGATATTTCCTTGTAATTTGTAAATAAAATAATAATTATTATACCTACTGTAATAAAATGTATAAATACTTAAATTATTATTTTAATTTTACCTACCTACTTAATCTAAATTTCAAATAAATATAGGTACTTATTATCATTCACCTTACCTATAATTAGGTATTTATAGAGTAGGTAGGTAACTGAACAATTAACCTGGTAAATTTCGAAATTATTTATTAATTGAGGTAAAATAATAAAACACATTTCTTTCAATATTAAATTGATACATTCATTAGTAATAGCTTGAAGGTCTAAATAACTGAAGAAAAAGAATGTTTAAAAATACTAATACGATGCTGTTAACGCCTATTTAAAATAAGAGAAATATTTTAATTCCGTCCCCGACTTCTCCCCGCAGTGCGAGAGAGATAGCTAGAGTCAAGCAAATCCTACCAGATTAAAGGTACCGCCCACCGATCTCCATATATGGATAAACACAAAGCCATCCAAATTATACTGATTCATGCGTCTTCAGATGTAAACAAAAGAAGGTAATTCTGAGACTGCGTAGTTTCAATTAGCAGGTTGTCGATCGATTCCACGTGCTTCATCACCGCATGGCCGCGAATAAGCGACAGGTCCGGATTTTAAGAATTTGGAAAAATATTTTTGCCGTTGTATATATTACCAAAAACTTAAAAGCAAGTTGATAGATGATATATTTAACACAAAAATTGCAAGCCATTGGTTTTTAAAAGAAATAGAATAGACCAACCGATAAAATATACAACTTTTGCTATTTTTTCCGAATCTTGCTTTGTTTTGGAGACAAAAAAAAATAAAAACTATGACAGTAAGTATATAATTATGTTTAAGGAATAAACCATTGATAGGTATGCAAAAAAGATACTACCAAATATCTTGGTACCTACCTAATTTTTACATTCTTTATGTGTGGCATGCATTTTTTTTGTTAAAAATATTAACTAGTTTGCCCAAAATGATTTTATGACCAAGAAAATTTGAATGATTTATACTGTAAAATCTGGTGTAACACAGGCGCAGCACTGAAACTTGTAAATTTTCAAATATATATATTTTTTAAAATCATCTCTTTGATTCAAAAATATAAAAAAATGGAAGCACCTCCTAATAAAACCCTTTTTATATGCGTTTGCCTTACATTTTTCCTTCTCTTTAGGTTAGTCTTGAATAGGTACTACTTTTAAAAGAGATTTGTAATGTTAAAGTATTTTGCATTCACACATTACATACCACAATCTGTAGGCAAGAAATACACCTTTTTTTAGTTTTTTAAAATATGAATTTTTGTTGCATTGAATAGCTAAAATAACTTTGGGGCAAAGAAAGGTTTATTAAAACAAAACATCATGATATAAACGTTTTATTTACATTAACTTACATTAGGTAGTAGTCGTAGTCTATTTGGAAAAAGCCAATAATAGAAAATATGTAGGTAGTATGTATCAAGATACAAAATTCTTAAGACTATACACATGTCTAAATGCTCATGAAAACCTTAAAACATTTAAGAGTAATTAGGAAGATTCCTGAGAAATTAAACTGATTATTTTTTTATCACAACAGTGAAAAAAAATCGATAAGTATTTTTTTATTTCCACTAAATATGAATATTACGAGAGCTATGCCAGTTTTTAGTTTTGTATATATAGATATAGTATGCATGGTGTGACGTAATAATTCATGTGTATTGTGACGTCATAAGCACATTTCAAGGCGTATCTGCCTCATTTTTCGCCTTATGAAAAAAAAGAAAAAACACGTGTCCACTTAGTTTTCATGGGCTATCGAAAAATTGATGAAACTTCCTCATTGTTCCGTATACCTGTTTCTGCTATTTTAATAGATTTTTTTAAAAATATTTTACAGACTGTTCTGTAGGTTCAACATAGAAATAATCCGTGGGGAAAGCTTTACCATTTTTTTCCAATTTTTACTCCCTTCTTTTATTTTTTCTTTACCTTTACAGATAGAAAAGACATACAAATTGTACTTTACGTCACTCACACACTAAATTTTTAAAAGAAGGGGGTAAATATTGAAAAAAAAATTAAAGCTCCCCCCACGGATCATTTCTATATTACTGAACCCATATATGTAGTATGTAAAACAATTTTAAAAAAATCTTTTAAAATAGCAGAAACAAGTATGGGGAACAATTACCCATTTAAGGATAAAAAAAAACTGTTTAGAGCATCAAAGCTCCTCAACAAAGTAGATTAAAATCCATCCTACCTATAAGAAGACTCTTTTAATACAAAATGATAAAAATGAATAAACTCACTGCTATTTATGCATCGTGACAGTAAATAAACCCTTTTTAAGATATTATTCCCATATTTTGTATGTAATGCTGCAGTTATCCTTAAAAGAAAATGATACTTACTTAAAATAAGAAATCCCTGGTATTCTACCCTTATTTTGACAACACCAAATCAAACACCGTTGAGTATTTTCTTTGACCTTGGCAGTTGACGCCATTGTCTTTTAAAGTCTTTTGTCTTTAAATCATGTTCCTAACGTCTACACCAACTTATACCCTAACAAAATACACTAATAACGAACTATTATAATAAGAAACTAAACTAGATGTCCAGGAGTAAATTAGTTATTGTTAACGAAAACGATAATATAACCCACTCAGACGCACGTACGTACTTCAATAAGTGAACGAAACGAAACGCCGAAACCCATTACGGCAAACACAGAAAAAAGAATTATTTCAAGCGCAAGCAACAAGCAAGGTCAGAGAAATTTGATAATATTTTTGATTACCGAACTGTAAAAGCTTTATGAGCTGAATTCGTTCTGTCGCTTCTCGGTGTTTGTGCGCATGAGTAAAATTATCCTATTTTCAGTTCTGTCCGACGCAGAACCCGGTTTTTTTCCCCATGATTGGTACGATTTTTCGACGCATGCAGACGGTTTGTGCTTATCCATATATGGAGATCGGTGGTACCGCCGCGCCGCGGAGTCCTCCAGCTGTGTGATATGGTAAGCTGGCTAAGCTGTGCTTATACCAGAGTACAAATAATATCGAGTAGATTCACTTAGCAAAAATCGTTTGATGTTTTTGGATCAAACGCAAAAGCCGCAGCACGGTAAAAAATTAGTTTTTCGTCTACCTGCAGCAGCGAGCAGCCTGTGAGGGGAGATTCAAAAAGTATTAGCTGATGCAAAATTATTTCCTCGGTTATTATTTGATACACGATATTTCAAAGGGCGATTAAGGTAATTTTTAATACGTGATTCGAATGAATAAAACTATGTAATAAAGTTATACAAAATAGTAACGTATACTAAATTCAAAAACATTACAAATAAAGGCAATACCTATTAAAATAATTTATTTGACAGTTTGTAACTTGATTCATCTATTGAAACATCTATAAAGCAGAAGGTTCAAAGTACCTGAGAAATATTATAGGAATTTAAATATAAAAAGGACAAATTAAGCTAGTAAAGTAAATTTATAGCTTCTTAAAAGTCTAAACACTTCATTACTCGCGCTACGAGTATTTCTCTCACATTTTCTGCGAAATCGTCAGTTTTTGGAGATGGCTTTACGGCCGGAGTTGTCCTCCACTACTCTAGCTGACTTATTTGGCGTCCTCTTTAACATAGCCAATTAACCGGGTGCATTTCTCAAATGATTGGCTGCATTTGTGAGAATTTCTCTCATCGCGCTACGTCTGCCGTAGTACATTGAAAATGTTTCTGTTTTGCTGTTATGGGGCATCAAATTGCGAAAAAGTGCATGCTACATTTGCCACACATGATGTCATATGCGTGATGAACTACTAACCCAAACTAACCCAAACTAACCAAACGTAATCAAAAGCACCAAAAAGAACTAAATGTATCGGAACAGATTAAAAAAAATTAAAATAAGACTAACTCAAATTATCCGAACTTTTGCAGCTAACCAAAACTAACCAAATACATTAAAATTTGTTATAACGTACTGGATCCGGTTCAAATTACTAAAATAAATTGGAACTAACTGAAACTAACCGAAAGTTGAGTGAACAACTAACCAAAAGCACCAGAAACGCCTAAACCGTATCGGGAAAATATTAAAGTAAGTTAAAATTAACTTAAATTAACCGAATTTTGGCGACTAACCAAAACTAACCGAAAACATTAAATTTGATTGTAATGTATCGGAGTCGGTTCAAGTGACTAAAATGAATTAAAACTAACTGAACTTAAAGAAATGCCTTTTTAACATTATAATATTTTTTAACATAATTATAAAAAAATAAAAAAAGGTGCCGATATGAAGACCTAAAAAATTACCCTCCACTTGTAGATAGGAAAATCTATTAATATAAAACTAGCCATGACGTTGCGGTAGATAATAATTCGAACCTGTTCCGAATTGTTTTATCCCGTTCTTTCGCTTTTGCTTACTTTTAGTTAGTTTTGTTTAGCCGTTTAATTAACTTTCGGTTAGTCTCAGTTAGATCCTATTTATTTTAGTCATTTGAGCCGACGCCGATACGTTATGATCAAATTTAGTGTTTTTCGTTACTTTTAGATAGTCGGTTAATTTTAGTCAGTCGCCGAAATTCGGCTAATTTAAGTGAGTTTCAACTTACTTTAATATTTTTAATCTATTTTGATTTATGTTTTCTCTTTTCTGGTTACTTTTGGTTAGCTTTGTTGTTCAATCAACTTTCGGTTAATTTCAGTTAGTTTAAATTTATTATAGTCATTTGAACCAGTTCCAATACGTTATTACCAATTTTACTGTTTTTGGTTAGTTAAGGTTAGTCGCCAAAATTCGGTTAATTTGGGTTAATTTTATCTTACTCCAATATTTTTAATCTATTACGATACGTTTTAGCCGGTTTCGGTGCTTTTAGTTTCTTTTGGCTACTCATTCAATCAGCTTTCGGTTACTTTCAGTTAGCTCCAATTTATTTCACTAATTTGAAGTGGTTCCGATACATTATAACCAATTTAAATGTTTTTGGTAAAATTATGTCAGTCGCCAAAATTAGGTTAATTTGGGTTAGTTTTAACTAACTTTAATATTTTTAATCTGTTCCGATAGGTTTAAGCCCTTAGTGCTTTTGGTTACTTTGGCCAGTTTTGATTAGTCGTGCAATCAATTTTTGTTAATTACAGTTAGTTTAAATTTATATTAGTAATTTGAACCGATTCCGTACTTTATAACCAATTTTAATGTTTTTGGTTAGTCGCCTAAATTCGGTTACTTTGGGTTAGTTTCAACTTACTTTAATATTTTTAATCTGTTCCGATACGTTTTAGCCCTTTTTGGTGCTCTTAGTTACTTTTGGTTAATTTTTCAGTCAACTTTCGATTACTTTCGGTTATACTCTATTTCGAAATGGTGCGGAGTAATAAAACCTACTTATAAATGCAAAACCCTAACAGAGTGGTCAAATAAATTTTTGTGATTTCTAAATATTTAGCCACAGCTGTTATAGCCTGCTGTATTATATTTTAACCATTCCACCCTGTTTTGTATGGCAATCCCGCTGCAAACAATAGGCTTTATTAGCAAAGGGGCCATTTTCTACCTGCAGTAGCGTACCTTTGGTTATTTAATTTAAAATACCTGTTTTACCTAAGTACTTTTATTTATTCACTTATTTATGTATATTCAAAAACAGTTAGTATTACTGTAACATTTTATCACATATAATATTTATATAATAAGGTATAAGAATTGCGATTTTGTGTAAACAGTTATGTAGAGAACTATGGTATATCATTTTCGTCGTCAGAAAAATCCGTCGAATCTTCGTCATGTTTCAAGGATATAATTAAAAGCTCTACAATTAGGTCAATTAAATCGTCTAGTTTCCACATTTTTTCTTCTTCTTTTATAACATGCTCAATACACTTACGCCATTTTTCAGAATCGACATTTTTTAAAGATTCCTCAAAGATAATTTTAACATCTTTCATTTTAAACGTCGTGTTTCTCCTTGCTACATAACTTTTTACTTGGGCCCAAACAAGTTCAATGGGATTTAATTCGCAATGATAGGGAGGCAGACGAAGAATAATAATATTTCGTTTCTGTGCAATTACATACTCGGTGAAACGAGCTTTATTTGAGGACACTATGGACAACAGTTCCTTTTTCACCATACTTTCATCAAATGGTATGTTATTCTGTCTAAACCACTGAATAATATCCGCTTTTCTCCATGAATTAGTTGGTATTCTGTCAACTTTTCTGGAATGATAACTCGCATTGTCCATCACTATCACAGAATTAGGTGGAATGAGATGTAACATTTGTTCAAAATATTCTTCAAACACATCGCCATTCATGTCTTCATGGTAATCGCCAGAATGATTTGACTCAAACATTAACAAACCGCCCTCAACAAAACCATCAACACTTCCAAGGTGTGTAATAATCAGTCGCTTTCCTTTCCCAGATGGTGGTTTTAGTCCGGTGGACCAGCCTTCTAAGAATGCTTGAAGAAAACTTGAAATATTTTTGTCTTGCCAAATCTTCCCAACCGTATATCCTTCATTAAGCCATGTTTCGTCCAGATAATAAATCTTTCTATTCTCACTTCGAAACTGCTTTATCTGTCTTAAGTAATGCCTCCTCCAGCAAATAATTTCATCTTTTTCGATTAGGAGCGATTTTCTGCTTTGTTTTTCCCAGCTGAAATTCATTTGTTTTAAAGTTGTCCACAATTTCTTCCTGCTTATCGTTGGAGACATATTTTGGTCTTGCTTCAAGGCTCCTAAAATTTTGTCGATGGTTGGTATTTCCTTATTAAAATAAAAGGAATGTACTGTTCTTCTAATTATAAGTTTGTAGTCTTCATCCATAGGCACCGTCTTTCTTCCTGAAGATGGTATAGGTGGTTTTACAGCTCCACTTTTTCGTTCACACCTTAATTTATATATCGACGTTTTTGAAACACCCGCCATTTGCGAACACATTTCCACCACAGTGTCAACGCTATACAGAGGATTTTGATGTTTGAGGGCGTCATATACATTAAGAATAATATTCCTTTCGTTAACAGAAAATGGACATTTGCTCGCTCGTTTCACTGGAGAGAAAACTGAATTAGCCATTTTAATTGAAACTATGAAATGAAACAAACACACTGTGTCTTCTTCGGAAGAACAAATATAACTGAAAAATTACAATTACTTAAACTTTAGGGTATGCATACAAAAAATCGTCAAATTTGAATGTTTACAATAGTAATAAAAAAACCTAAGTGTGATAAATATAATGCTGGGAAAGTCCGAGTATTAGGACAGGTAAACGTTTAAAATATGTACGTATATGTACGTAATTATGTACGCCTATGTATCAGCCATCAGAAAATGATTTATTACTTCGCATCATTTCGAAATAGAGTATAGTTCCAATTTATTTTAGTCATTTGAATCGGTTCCGATACGTTATAATCAAATTTAATGTTTTTGGTTAGTCGTTAAAATTTCGTTCGTTTTGGTTAGTTTTAACTTAATTTAATTTTCGTAACCTGTACCGGTACGTTTAAGCCTGTATTGGTTACTTTTGGCGAGTTTTGGTTAGTCATTCAATCAACTTTCGGTGAGTTTCAGTTAATTCCAATTTATTTTAGTCATTTTAATCGATTCCGATACCTTATAAATCAAATTTAAGTTTAAGTAAATAAACTAACACGATCTCACACGCGTATGAAGTCATGTGTCAAATGTAGCATGCACTTTTTCACGATTTGAGGCCCTATACCTACTAGGATAATAGGAACATTTTCAATGTTAAAATATAAGAGTTGTTTTAAAAACACAGAAGGTCATGTGAAAAATTCGCAATTATTAAAACATAAACGGATTTTTGCTCACGCTAGTAGTGACACGCATTTAATTTTTACCGTACTTGTTTTCTTTTCTCACTATTGTCTTTATCCATATTTAGGTAAATAACAAAATTTTAATAAAGGCATATTTGTTAAACCGATTATACGTGTAATTGAAAAACTGCATATTATTAAAAAATTATTATAAATCTTAACTGATAGGATCTTTGGGGCATCTAAAAAATGAAAAGCCGTCACCCACTTTTGTAATACAATAATTATCCGTACAACAATATCTCGCCATAGTAACGATCTTAATAATTATTTAATTCAACGCGACCCAACAGTACAGTACAGAATATCAAGGCGTTTGCACACTGACCGGAAATTCTCCCTCGTAGTGTAGCCACAACTGGCCGCGAACGAGATTGATCCGGATTCGCTTTGAAGGTAAAAACTGTCGGCGAAATTGGAAATTTGTCTCGAGTGAACCTACCGTATATACTTATTTATACCGTGCTTATACTATGTATGTTGTATACTATATTAATTAATGGAGATATGTTGGGATTTGCTACACATACAAACGTGGGTAAAGTGCCCTCTAGTAACAGAATACTGAATATTTTTATTGTCAAGCTGTGACCTTTACTATATCAGAACCACATGCCAAATACAAGCTCATTTCGTTAAGGATTAACCTCATTATGTAAAAAATTAAAATTAAAAAAATTATCTTTGACAACCTATAACTCGGAAAATATCGAGATTTCAAACTTTTTTTATATGACAAACCCACCTTAATTTAGCATGTAGATTTTTCCCTATGAGTTTCGGAACCCAATTTCCGAACA